>CATIWF010221780.1:0-10432 GCA_949630135.1 Balakata baccata
GCTCCAAAAACCCTTTCATTCATTCTCCATTGATTCTCCTTCACCTAAACACCTGAAAACATAATTTAGATTGAATTATCAAGGATTTAAATTAGGGGTTTTCCAATGTTTTGATATGGTCCCTATAGAATAGAAGTTATAAAATGGTTTGTGACCTTTGATTCAAATGTCTAATGTTACGGAATGGGAAAGAAAATAGAAACAAATATCAGAACATATAAGAGACATTAATAGCGAGTGTTTCGGCTCCATTGTTTAAGGTTTGTACATATAATCATGTTTATTCACTTTCTGGCTGCATGTTTGCTAGTCTTTAGGTTTATTGGATGGCTTATAGCTGATAAATGCCATGAATAATGATTTGAAATGTTTGGAAAAAATGGTGTGAATTAATGGCATGGATTATTCATGATATTTTATGCATAAATTGGTGTTCAATGAGTTAAATGGATTATGGACTGCTAGAATGACCTATGGTGTTTTGGAATATTGTATGATGCTTTGAAATCATGATATTTGGGGGTAGCATGGGAAAACTGGAATTTTCCTTACTGATGTCAGGCCTTTCTCAGTCGAGAAAGAGGAGTCCTGGTCGGGACTCACACGACCCCAGGCTTGAACAACCCCACGTGGGCCAGGCCAGCGCTACTAACGTCGAAATGGCACACCGCAGCATGCTAAGGTACAAATACACTTGTATGAAAGGTTATGATGCCAGTTTTGATGATATGGAATACATCTGCCTAACCTATTATGATGTAATATGGAAAAATATGGATTTTTTATTTATGGCATGATGTACTTTGTGCTATGGCATGACATAAGTTGGATTATGATGTTATGAGTGATAATATGTTATCATATATATGTTGCCATGTGATATCATGAAAATGCTATTTAAGGAACAGGGGATATAATTCATGCGAATAAAGTGGAAATGACTAAAATGCCCTTACTCATACTTGGTCTGACTATAGGATAGATGGTGCACCATTAAGGATGATTGCGGTACCGTAGGATTTTTTATGAGTTATTTATCGCACAAGGTGACTTTAGCTTCGAGAGTGCCCTTGACCCTTTATGCTAGCAATTTCTATATACAGTTATGAGTCAAGTTAGCTTCAGCTCCGAGAGAGCTCTTGACTCATGTATAAATATAGATAGTTATGATTAGGTGAGTAGGGTGGCTTCAGCTCTGAAAGTGCCCCTGTTCACAATCTGTAGTCTAGTATAGAGTGATTGGGCAATTTAAATGAATAAACAAAAATAGGGTAAAGTAATATAATGTGAGGAATAAGGAAAGGCTTCCGCTTACCAGGTATGCTACAGTGATGTGTAATGATTTGATTGGTATGATGGCATGACTATAATTATATGAATTGAAAAATGAGGCAAAGTGTTATCTTATAACTTTCATGTAATGAATTATATGATTTGAACATGTATGATGTGCATGATAGAATTTATATGATTATCTATACCACTAAGCTTGGATAGCTTAGTGTGTGAGTTTTCTACATGCAGATTTGGAGCCTTAGGAAGAGTTTACATAGAGAAGCCAAGTTTGTCAGAGCATCCGAATTCAGAGTCAGCTCATATTTATGCATCTTATCTTTTCATACATAATGGGATATTGAACGTTTGTTTCAAAAATTATTTTTGTATTAAGAATTTATGGATGCTTTAATTTAGGTGTATTTAGCCCTGGTTAATAGATTTATTAATTTCAGATTATTTCATAAGCATGAAGGCATGTTAACTACTTATATAGTTATATATTGCTATGTACAATCAGTTGAATGATAGCATAATATATTAAAATGATAAAGGCTAAAAAGAGAATAATAACTAGAGGTTTAGTAACATATATGTTGTAACACTCCCTCGTATAGCAGGCTAGTATGCTATATGAGAGGGTGTTACAGTAGTAGGGAGAATTTATTGTTATATCAACTTCCACGCCTTGAAGGCCGAACCAACAGCTTGAAAAGTAACAAGCATTCCAGTTTCAATGTTTTTTAGCAAGAAGGGAATGAGAAGGCCATCATTCCTTTTCCATAAGAGATATTTGGGTAGTCTCAGTTTAGTCTTCTTTTGTTATTTCTTGTGAAGTTTCACTGCCTTCAATAAGATGGTGTGCCATGTTTAAATTCTAAATAGGTGGCTCCATTTGTGAATGACGGAGAAGATAATTTATGCTGTCAAGTTTTAGAGATATTAGGATGGAACACTGATGAAGAGTTTTAAAGAGAAAGTTCATTTCATTATCTACTTTGATAAGAGTAGAGTTAGCCATGAGAATTGATGTGTGTGAACTACTTGCAAGCACTCATACCATAAAGATATTTGAGCAAAAGAATAATTCTCATTCCAATGTCTTGTACAAGATGAACATCCTAAATATATAGAAAAACTACAAATGAAAAAATTTTTTGAATCCAAGAGATATGACAATGTTCTTTACTATATTTGACATTTTTAGAAAGAAGTCATTGGAGCGGTACAAATAGAAGGAACCGTTGGAGTGGTGCAAACGGAAAAATTCATGGCATTGATTGAGGGGGGTCTTGATGAATCCCATATAGAAAGTGTAAGTTATTGATAAGGTGCAGCCTTGATAGGTTGTTGTTAACTTTTTTTATCTACTTCAAGGTACAAATTAAATCCTTACAAGTTTAACAAAGTCACGTAATCGTTTCTAATACAAGGACCACACTCAAGTTCTTATACAAGTATTTCAATCCTAAAAGGTATTAATGCACAAGCTCTTTGAGAATTGATTTGAAGTAAATAAGTAATAATCTCTTGTTTTCTAACCTTTAAGGGACTTAAATGAATAGTATTTATAGTCATTTTGTGAAATAGAGTCGTTGGAGGTGCATTGTTGCAAATATAGCTATTTAACTACATCTAATTCGCGTTCTGCAACAATTAATTCGCATATTCACAGGTGTGAATGTGTTGCTAGATGATTTGAAAAGTTTGCTGCTTTAATACTCATAGGCGTGAATAGCACTTAATCCATGATTATGCTTGTGAACTAGGCCATGATAATTTCTAGACTGAATGACAACTTTTGCCTCAACCTTTATAAGTGTGACTACCTTCTTTATAAGCGTGGAAGCTGATTTTTGTTCAATTTTTTAGTTTAAGTATTTTGCAATTGTTTGTCTTGATTACTGATTGTACAATTCATCTAATTAATACTTAGGCACTTAAAATAGTTAAATTTCATTGTCTAATTATTTGTAATCATCGAAATAATAAAAAATGCTAATTTTAGATCATGATTGATAAAGTTAATTCTCAAGGTTCAACAAAATTCTAATTATACTAAAGTTAATTTTGGATCATGATTAATAAAAATAATATTACTTATAAAAAAAGTTATTTTTAGATATTATTCATAATGATACATATTCAATTTGAATAAATCACTTTAATATGAAAAAAATAAATTAGATAGAAGTGTTAGATATATTTTAAATCTAATTATAGTTGTGGACTTATTAATTGAGAAATAAATATATATTACAAAATAAAGGGCGTTAAGAATTTGATCAATTTTTTATTTAGGCAAGACTTTATTAATTAATTAGAGTGAATAATTGATGTGGTCCAGATAATAATATGGGTATGATGGACAACACATGATTATTATATTAAGTGAACTAAGTATCTCTTGTTAGTGACTCTTACCCCCTATATAAAGTTAAAAATGAATAAAGAAAAATGATAAGGGTTAAGAATTTCATCATTAAGAGTCAGAAAACAAGAGAAATTCTTAGTGTAAGCTTATTCAAATTGTTCTTATCACGATAGAATTAGTAAAATTGGGTTCTTTTCTACGTCCTATATCTCAATTAAACTTGGTTTGTGCTCTAAATTGCAAGTGTTAAATCATGGGTTTTGGATTTGGCAATATTGATTTTCTATCAATTGGTATCAGAGCAAAATCACATGTTTTTACAACCATTTTCATGTTTTTCTGATCGAGGTAAGGAGAAAAACTTAAATTTAATTGAGTTTTGGGGTGAATAGGATTTGGGAGGTTTCAGTGAAAAATTTCAGAGAAAATGGCAGAAAATGGAGTTTAGTGAGGAAGGTGAAGCCGACACATACAGTATACGTGCTAGGGGGTTGCTGTGTGTGTGTTCCTAGGTGATAGAGAAGTGTCTTTAGAGAGTGCACTGTACGCGCCAGGGAACGCGCATAGGTGAATCGACGGCGCGCGCCTACTGCATCAGGCTTGTGTGCCATACGCACGTGTAACTGTCCACTTTTCTTTTTTTTCGTTTCTGCCCCTAAGCTTTCTGAATTTTTCAATTAAGTCCCTTTTTGGTTATTTTTCATTTCTTGAGGCTTTTTTTTTGCCTAAATTTAACCTGAATTAATTTATATTTTCTAAATTAATTTTTAAAAGTTATATTTGAGAAAATTTATGATATTTTAAGAGATAAATTATTTATTTAATGATATTTAATTTATGCATGGGCATAAAATTGTCACTAATTGGAAATTAATTTTTTTAATTAAAAATTGACAATATAATTGATTAAATTGTTGTGAACATAATGTTTTAGGACATTTAGCCCTACGTCCATAAGAAATGAAAATTATGTTATTAAGTTATTTTCAAGGCAATAAATAAGATGTATCATAGTATAATAATTTCTTTTAAAATCAGTCAAAATATTGTCGTCAAAGCGGCCTTTTTAGCTGACATTTTAAAAAATACTCGGTTTTATACATTTTAGGGATATCTCGTATTTAATTTATAATTATTCAACCCAAAGGTATTTACTATAAATTAAATTTGGAGATGAAAAATATAAGACATATGATTGGGAATAAGCTGGTACAAATAGTTTATACACCTAGAGGTGATAAATTTGCAAGTATTTGGTAAATTCTCATATCGTTCTTATATTAAGAATTTTCTATTGCATGTTATATATTCTTCCCAAAGGTATTTATATAATGATGCGCTGAAATTCTTAGATTAATACTCTTTTATGGCTTTAAGCATTATTATTGTCTTATACTAAAGTGTTACATTGTTGATTTTTTCAGTCATATTCTCAGTTAAAAATAATACAATGACTATTGAAAAGTTTATTGGTTCTAACTATAAGATATGGAAGAGAGATATGGAATTAGTTATGGAGTTGGCAGATATTGATATTGCCATAACTCCCAAGCCAGCTGGCGTGACTGCTGAGAGTTCAACTGTGGAAAAAGAGTTGCATTCAACGTGATATAAAATGAACATGTGTTATTTGACCATTAAAAGGTCAATTCTAGAGCACCTGTTGAGCGGTTTGCTGAAGATTCATATAGCAAAAGAGTTTATGACTGTAGTGTCTTAGCGTTATCAGGTATTTATTATTGATGAGACTGATACATTTTTTAAGCAAATATACTCCATGAGGTAAAACCTTGGCATAATTCTCCCTGATGCTTGTATCATGCATTAACCTCTCAATACTCTACCACTAGAGTTTGGGACGCTTATTACTACATATAACTCAAGGGAGGATCTATGGACAGTTAATGCTTTCATTGCCATATGTGTAGCTGAGGAAGAGAAGCTAAAGGTGGGTCAGGTTAGTAACGCACTTTTTATATCAGGTCCTTAGTGGAAAGGCAAAAGAAAATGTAAGAAAGCTAAATCTAATGCTCCTGTTTTTGCTAAACAGTCTATCCAATATGGTGCTATAGGTACTAATAAAGCTTTTACGAAAAAGGAAATTAAAATTTTCTTTTGTAAAAAGAAAGGTCATAATGTTAGATTAATTGAAATATAAAGCTTGGTTAGAAAAATGTGAGCTTGTAGGTAACTCTTTTGGTTTTGTTGTATATGAATCCAACTTGGTTGATGCCACATCCAATTACTGGTGGCTTGATAGTGGAGTGACTAAACATGTTGCTTTCACATTGCAGGGGTTCATAAACAAGAGGAAACCAAATAAAGAAGAGTCAGTGCTCACGGTTGGCAATAATAACACAGTGGAAGTTCTTTTTATTGGTTGTATTTGATTGAATTTGGACACTGGTTTTAACTCATTTTGAAAAATGTTTTGTACATATCGTTATTTAGGCTGAACTTGATATCAGTTTCTAAGCTTGACAAAATTGACTATGCCTTTGTATTGAAAGATGCAGTTGTAAATATAACTTTTAATTCAAAAGCAGTTAACCGTTGTTTTTTGTCATATGGTCTATCAAGTGTGTTTGAGTTCAAATGATATTTATTCAACATCTTGTAATGTTGAACATGTTATTGCCAAAAGACCTCTAATAAAGGATAAATCTTCCATATTATGGTATAAAGGCTAATAATGGATAATATCATGTCTGCCCTTGACTTTAGTGACCTAGAAACATGTGTTGACTGTTGTAGGGGTAACTAATCAAGAGTAAGAAAAATGGATCTATTTGGAGTTCATATCTCTTAGAGATAATCCATACAAATATATGCGAACCTTATTCACCCATAATATGCAATAACAAGTGTTTCATAACATTTATTAATGATTTTTCCCAATATAGATATATGTACTTGATTAAAGAAAAGTCTGAATCTCTTGATAAATTCAAGATTTTTAAGACTGAAATTGAGAAACAGCATGGAAAAGTTATCAACATTGTTAGATCTAATTGAGGTGGAAAGTATTATGGCAAATACGGTATTGCAGCATAAGTAAAATATCTTTTTACCAAATACTTGGAGGACTATGAAATAGTAGCTTAGTTTACTATGTCAGGTAGTCATAAATAGAATGGTGTGGCTGAAAGGTGGAATCACACCTTAAATGAAATGATAAGGAGCATAATGTCAAGGTCAAATCTCTCATACTTTTTATGGGATGAGGCTATCAAAATGGCATTATATATCCTCAATAGATTCCCCATCAAATCTATGGCTAAAATGCCATTTGAGTTGTAAACTAGAAGTAAACCTAGCTTGAATCATTTTCAAGTTCGGGGTTGTCCTCTAGAGGTATGCCTTTACAATCTTATTAAGGGTAAGTTACATTCTAGATCTACTCATTACTATTTTATGGGGTACCCAGATCATTATAAAGGCTATAAATTCTATTGTAGAGAAGGAGATTCTAGAATTGTGGAATCACAAACAACTAAATTTTTAGAATTTAATGTGGCTAATGAGGGTCATCACTCTAAGATCATGAGTAGGAAAATTAGACTAAGGTTATACATATTCATATACCTAAGTAACTTACAATATAGGATCCTACACCTGTGATTGATCCAATTCAGAAGGAGCTTATATAGTTAAATGAGGCTTTATCATCACAAGATGTGATTGCACAGGTTCCTCTTAGGAGGTCAACCAGGGAAAGGAAACTTATTATTTCCTCTAATTATGTGGTCTATATAGGTGAGAGTGATTATGACATTGGTCAAATTTCTAACCCTATATCTTTTGAAGAAGTTGTTTCTAGTTTCCCAATCTAATCTGTGATGGGATGCAATGAGAGATGAAATGCAATCTATAGATTGTAATGGGGTATGGGAGCTAATTGAATTACTTGAAGATTGTAGACCTATCAGTTGTAAATGGGTCTATAAGACCAAAAAGGATTTCAAAGGGAATATAGAGAGGTTTAAATCCAAATTAGTTGCCAAAGGGTTTACTCAGAGAGAAGGAATTGATTATAACAAAAAATTTTCTCCTGTATCCTCGAAGGATATATTCAAAGTAATCATGGCATTGGTAGCTCATTTTGATTTAGAGCTACATCAGATGGATGTTAAAACCACATTCCTAAATAGAGAACTGAGAGAAGAGGTCTATTTGGAACAAATTGAAAGGTTTCAGGAAGTTGGTAAGGACCATTTTATGTGTAGACTTAAAAAGTCTATTCATGGTCTAAAACAGGCATCACGACAATAGTACCTAAAATTTGATGATGTGATCACCTCTTTGGAATTTATCGAGAGTAAAGTTGATATATGCATATGTCTCAAGATTAGTAGGAGCAGAAATATCTTTTTAATACTATATGTTGATGATATATTGCTTGTAAGTAATGATTTAGGAACACTATATGAGGTAAAACAGTTGTTGTCTAAATATTTTGATATGAAAGATCTTAGAGAAGCATCTTTTGTCCTTGGATTCAAATCCATAAGGATAGATCTCAAAACTTTTTAAGTCTCTCTCAAAAAGCATATATTCAGTGGATATTGAAAAGATTCAATATGCAATATTGTAAGTCTTGAGATGTGCCAATTGCTAAAGGTGATAAATTGAACCTAACACAATCTCTCAAGAATGAGGTTGAGAGAGAATCAATAAAAGCAGTGTCATATACTAGTGCAATAGGAAGCATGATGTATGCTCAAGTGTGCACTAAACCAGATATTGCATTTGCAGTTGGTATTCTGGGTAGATATCAATCTAATCTTGGAATGGAGCATGGATTGCGGCTAAAAGAGTTTTGAGATGCCTTAAAGGGACCAAGGATTACATATTGACATATATAAAGGTTGAAAATATTGAGTTGGTTGGTTACACTAACTTAGATTTTGCTGGCTGTTCTAATGATAGAAAATCCGCTTCAAGCTATGTTTTCATATTAGTTGGTAGGGTTGTATCTTGGAAATGTGTTAAATAGTCCTTAATTTTGTGTTCCACAATGCAAGCTGAGTTCATAACATGTTATGTTATAGCTATACAAGTTGTTTGACTATGAAATCTCATTGCAAAAATGTCAATTGTTGATTCCATTGGCAGGGCCATAAATTTGTATTGTGATAATTTGCCAGTTGTATTATTTGTGAAAAACAACAAGAATATCACAAGGTTTAAGCATATGGAAGTCAAGTATTTGACATTAAAAGAGCTAGTAAAGAAGGGTGATGTTGAAATAGAGAATATCAATACAAATGATAAGATAGTTGATCCCTTTACCAAGAGTATCCTAATGTTTATCAAAGACATGTCATCAATATGGGTCTAAAGTCAACTTTTGATACCTTGGATTAGTACTAGGCTTTCTTGTTGCTCTATATATTGTGATTTGTATTTTATACATTGGTATAATGTACTTTGTTAAATTGATTATCATCAATGCAGTTATGTATATATTTTCATTGGAAAATATTTCATGCTATATTTTCATGGAAAAATATTAAAGAATATATTTTCATTGTAAAATATAATGTGATATATATCATATCTGATTAATTAAAGTCTTAATATTAGTATCGTATTAAGCAAAGGCTTGGGACATTAAAGCTTATAGACTTGGTTGTATATCTTGGGAAATATAAAGAATCATATAATATAAAGCTTTTGAAATATACACAGACTTCATTTGAAGTCATAAAAGATTTTTTATACGTACCTGTGTTGCATTTAGATAAGAAATCACTTACTGATAAGAAAATCAACACATATAGTTTGGTCATAAAGTGAGTGTTGACTAATCTTGTCATATTACCACATTGTCCTCATAATTAATAAGGTTGGTATGTGACCATGGAAGCTACCATATTCTTGAATAGTGTGATTTCCGCCATGATTTTTTGCTAATAATTTTATCAGATCGAGCAAGAATGAGAAGTTTTTTGCAATAGATTTTCTATTAATTAGCCCAAGTGGGAGAATGTTATATATATTTTATATCTAATTATGGTTGTGAGCTTATTAATTGAGAAATAAAAATATATTACAAAATAAATGGTCTTAAGAATTTGATCAATTCTTTATTTAGGCAAAACTTCATTAATTAATATAATGTGGATAATTCATGTGGGCTAAATAATAATATGAGTGTGGTGGACGGTCCATGATTATTATATCTAAGTCTCTCTTATTACTAACTTTTACCTCTATATAAAATTGAAAATGGATAATGAAAAATGATAAGTGTTAAGAATTTCATCATTCAAAGTCAAGAAACGAAAGAATTTTTGGTGCAAACTCATTTAGATTATTCTTCTTACTATAGAATCAACAAAATCAAGATCTTTTCTACATTCTATATCTCAATTAAACTTATTTTGTACTCTAAATTGCATTTGGTAGATCCTAGGTTTTGGATTTGGCAATATTGATTTTCTATCAAGAAAATGATAGATTAGCAAGAAAGCCTTCCGCACCAAGATTAATCTAAAAGCAAAGGGTTTTAGTGAACACATTTAGTCCAAAATCCTGAAATTATTATGTGATGAATTAGCCTAATTTAAAACCTTAATTTTGAGATTAATTCTAGTAAAAATTCGTGCATGGTATGAGAACGATATTTATAAGGGCTTTAATCCTTCAATTTGGAAGTATTTTATAAAATTTTTGTTTAAAATTGATTTCTAATTATTTTGAGACTTTAATAAAGTTTTCTAATCATAAAAAAGTAAAGTTTTCTAATCATAAAAAGACTTTCACATAACCTTTAAAAAT
>CATIWF010221804.1:0-14385 GCA_949630135.1 Balakata baccata
AATAGAAATTGAAACTCAAAATAAATTTTTTGATAAGGAGATTTAAAGGTGAAAAGTGAGTGAGAGTTTGTCCCACATCACTAAAATTTGAAGTTGGACTTGTGTTTATATATAGAGATGCATTCTTACATAGGTAAGAAACGTAGAATGGAAGGCTCTCTCTCGCGCGCTCAAGCGCAGGGTGGGTGCAAATCCATGGCCCGGGATAGGCCAATGCGTGGGTACGCAACCTGCGTACATAAATGTCGGCTCAAAATCTCATGGTCCTGAACAAATCCAATTTTTTACATATTATTTTTTATTTCTGGAAAAATTTGGCAATACTCCTGTGTTGATCCACACGGCCAGCAGTATGCCATGCCCATGTTGATCCACACGGCAAGGCCACTAACACACTTGTGTGGATCCACACGGCTGTGTCATTGTACATACAGTGTGTGCAGGGCAAATCCACACTCCCGTGTGGATTCTGTTCCAAAATGATCTTTTGAGCTTCATGTCTTTTGGAATTTCAATTTTTAACATTTCAAAGATTAATTTCACCATTATTTGAGAGTTATATAGGCATTATTGGCAGCTTTTAAAGGAAATTCATCACAATTAATTTTATATCTCCTCCATCTAGTATAAATAGGTGGTTTTGGTTTGAATTTTCAAGAGTTTTTTTGGGGAGAGTTTACTTTGATTCTTGTTGAAGAGTTTCTTTCTTTCTTTTCTTCTTCTTCTCAAGTGATAGAGAGTATGACAAGTTCAAAGTTTGCTGTAAGTAAGTATTGTGTGTTCAACAACTACTTGGAATCTGTTTTATCTTAGGAGACAAACGCCGGTTATTCTTAACACCAGTGTAGGAGGCGAATTTGTTTTAAGAAAACTGTGTGGAACATAGGCCTCAGATAGTTTTTCCATTTCTCTTGTTTTAAATATTGAATTAACAATTCTCTTTTTATTGTTGTTGTTCTCCTAACAATATATATAAATATAGACTACGTTTGGATTGAAAGATTTTAAATGATAGAATTCAAACAATCTATGAATGTATACTAAATTCATCATTTAACTACTTAAAAATATCAAAATAAAATCTGTTACCCACTAAAATCTTTCATTTTTAAAGAATTCCATTATAACTTCTTAGATGGAAAAATGCAAAATCGACCATTTTTATGAAAGATAGATTGTTCTAAGATTTTTTTAAGAAAATTGCCCATAATAAATTAATATTATTTCAAAAGTATTCTTAATTAATAAATAATTATTAATAATATGTCATAAATTATAAATAAAAAATGATTTTTTAATGTAGTGTTATTTTTTTTAATATTACTGACAATAAAAATAGAAAATGATATATTTAATTTCCAAAACTTGTAAAAGAGATTGAAAATTATAGTTTTTTAATTTTTTTTTTAAAAGAAGTAAGTTGTATATAGCAAATTGCATATAAATGTAAACAATTATATGAAAAAACCAAACAAAAATCATATAGAATAATTACATGAAAGAATATTGTAAAATAAAATTGTCAACAATTATATGATATACATAAAAATGACATATCTACGGTTACATGATAATTAGTTTTCAATGTAGTGCTCCCCTTTATTAGGTCAGCCATATCAATCCTATTACATGATAACTAGTTTTTAATTATCACCAAATAAAGGTAATTAAAAGAAATTACTGAAGCCTAGTAATTTTCACCAAGCTTAAAGAACGATAAATTTCCAAATTGATTAGAAACAAATTCTCAAGCATTTTAAATGATACATATAGAAGTATTGGGTTCAATCCAATACAAAATCCAAAGGCAAAAAGACTATTCTTAAACAACATAGAATTATAATATGAAATGTCATTAGGAAAATAATTTTTCAAACTAAAATTTAAACCAATTTTCAAAATTTTTTCTTTTTTAATATTATTGTTATTAAAAAAACTTTTTCTCCACTCATATTTTCATATATATGTAATTAGTTTTATTTATAATAGCTAAGGTAAATATTACCCAATCTATCATATAATTACTAGTAATTATATGATTTTTGATATATTCTTCCATAAAATTGCTAACATACACCATTTCGATATATTAATATAAGTAATAGCAATTATGTGTGATTATTATTATATGATTTTTGCTACACTCTTTTATATAATTGGTGACAAATATATGTTATTTTCTATGTATGGCCATATAAGTGCTAAGAATTTAAAATACCAAAACTACAGAAAAGGACAGTGAATTGATGCTTTGAATGGAAAATGAAATTAAAAATTTGAACAATAAAGAGCAAGAGAATGCAATCAATTTATAGATGTTCGACACTTTTAGTCTAATCTTCTCTAAACCCGAGTTGAGAATTTCAATTCACTACTTTAAGATGTAGATTAAACCCTATCACATTTGATATATAGGATTGCTTAATTAAGCTATATGATTAGTCTCTAATCCTATGTTTGGTTTAATATACTAGATATGGCTTAGTAATCCTAGGGGCTTACTAAACCCATAGGATAATGCTTAACTAATATACATCTCATCCATGTCTTTACATGGGATTACTAATCCCCTTCTAATGGTGATACATATCTCCCCCATTGGATAAGGCTTAATTAATCTCCTTCTAATAGGATGACTAATCCTTACAATTATAAAAATAAAAAGCCTAAACTTGACCTATTATTTTATCTTATTTTCAAAATAGCCTTAGTTTTGGATTTTATTTTTCATCTATCTATATAGGATGAGAGATATTTAAGTAATTTATATATTTTACAAATTTATCACATAATTTAATCCATCATACCAAACATGGTATTACAATTTTGGATTAGTTAATACCAGGATTAAAATATTTTTACCAAACAATGACTAACTTAACTAATCATATGGCTTAAAAAAACTCATTATTAATTAACACTAATCCTATATTTTAAGCAATTCATAAACTAAATGGATTATAATAGTTTTTGGTGGTTGCATATCGATGAGTGCTTGGATCCTTTTAGAATTTGCTTTGATTCCTCTTTAAGACCATAAAGCCTAGAAACTTTTCTGCTTTTTCACCAAACACATACCTTTGAGGATTGAGTTTCATCAAATAGTGAGTACATGGGATTACTTATATATATATATAATATAATATAAAATCTTAAGGAGCACAATAATACGGTCCGAATGAAACCTAATTTTATTGGCAAAGATTCTTCGATAAATAATGACAAAAAGCACCATCCAACAAACATGAATTATGCCGCCTAATAAATAAGCTCCAAAAGAGCTTGGAGTTAGGTACTAAAACAACCAGAATTTTGAAACAAAAAGCTTAAAATTGGATGGTGGAATCACCGTTCAAGGCGGACATACTAAGGGGAAATGTGGTTTATTGACCAGAGGTGGTTCAGGAAATGGTTATGAGATATCTCTTCAACTCGGTAAACATGGAGTTTCCGTCGCTATTATGGGTCGCTGCAAACATATCGTTGATTTTGTTGTTGCTTCCCTTCATTCTCTTGGAATTCCCTTAATTATATTTGATTTCCCTTTTCTTTCATTCTATAGTTGTGATATGTGTGATCTGTTTGGTTGTCGCGAAAGTATAGCATATTTAGAAAATTTTATGCTGCCTGTTTTATTGATGGTTCTAATTTTATTAGCCGACAGCCTATTCAAGAATATAAAATTTTGTTATATTTTCTTTTTTAAATGATTAATTTCTAAATTTTAAAGAACTCAAATTGTTAATTCTTTCCTATAACTTGTCTGAGTTAATCTTTGAATGATTTTTTAAATTTAGTCGACTAAGACCTCAATCCTATACTTTCCAGGGATTTGGGAAATAATAATTTTGCAACACACCTTTTTTTCAATCATTAAATGATAATTTTGTAACTTGAAAAAATTAGCCAAACTCTCTTCTAATGTCCTAAAAGATGAATTTGACTATATATTTGATTCCATCATTGACAAACTCAGATATGAAAGTGGCTAATGTTTCTACTCAAGCGAGTTAGAATGTTTACAATCTTTGGACTACAGGAGGATGGATATAAGAAACGCTAATGAAGTGTTCACTGTTTGTTGTGGTTAAGTTGGATAATTAAATCAATTCTCGACTTGTGATTAAAGAAATTAAAAAAATGTCAAGTGTATATTGCAGGCTATAGGACTCGAGGGAGATGTTCGAAAGAAAGATGATGCATCCAAAATTGTGGGATCCACTTTTAGACATTTTGGCAGGCTTGACATTCTTGTGAATGCCGCAGCTGGCAATTTTCTTGTTGCACCTGAGGATTTATCCCCGAACGGCTTTCGAACAGGTATGCTTCTTTTTTGAGCATGAATTACTGCATAATTGGTTTATATAACATCCTTGTAGAGTTTGATAATATGTCCGCCACAGTTGAATAAGATACTTGGCATTCTCCATATATTTTTTTTCTTTTTTCATCTGTAGTAATAGACATAGATTCTGTTGGCACTTTTAGAATGTGTCATGAGGCAGTTAAGTATCTGAAGAGAGGTAGGCAAGGGAAGGAACCGTCGGCGGTGGTGGAGTAATTATAAATATAAGTGCAACTTTGCATTATACGGCTACCTGGTATCAAATCCATGTATCTGCTGCCAAGGTTGGTTTGTTGAAGTTTGTGGAATCAAAATTCAAAAAACTTTCGTGCTGTAAACCTATAATTGAATTTGTTTAACATCCTGTGCACCTTGTCGGCAGGCAGCAGTTGATAGCATTACAAGAAGCTTGGCGTTCGAGTGGGGAACAGATTATGATATTAGAGTGAATGGGATAGCACCAGGGCCTATCAGGGAAACTACTGGTTTTAGTAAACTCGCACCTGAGGAGATACTAAGAGAATCTGAAAAGAAGATGCCTGTTGATAAATTGGGGAAGAAATGGGATATAGCTATGGCTGCTTTGTGTCTGGCTTCTGATGCAAGTTAGTATCCATTACTTGTTCCGCAGTTTCACTGAATTGCAGTCCTTATAACAGAAAAAATAAGGTTTTATGCCCATTTATGACTTAATATATTTGTTTTAACTCTGCTTGTGATTAGGAAAATATGTTAATGGAACAACATTGGTTGTTGATGGAGGGGAGTGGCTGAGCAAACCTCGCCATCTGCCAAAACAGGCAGTGAATCGGTTATCACGATTAGTGGAGAAGAGGTCGAGAGATGCACCGGTTGGAATTCCAAAGAGCAACCTGTGATTATGCTCTTCACTATTGTGGATGTTAATGCTATTCCTATCATTCAGTTGGCAATTTGGTGGAAAGCTAATTTGGCATTGATAATATAAAACCTAATGTAAGATTTTTCAATAATGATCAATAAACCCAGACAGCCATTGGTAACTGGGATGAAGCCGAGCTATTAAAGCAGTGAACAGCAGTTGAAGCTTTTCTAATTCCCATTTGCAATGCTGTAACTTTTCTTGTATGTGGAAGAATTACCAATTTGATGTGTACGGTTTGAATTAAAACACCGTTTTAATTAAGAGATTTTAAAATTCATGAATTCTAAAAATTTCAGCGTTTGGTTTAATCATAAAATCCATGGATTGATAATGTACCCTCGCACTTATGTTTGGCTCAATTATCACAATTTATAAATTTAACAATTAATTTCTAATTTTATCCTTTATTAAATATTGATCATTTATTATTAATTAAACATATATAATCAATTCCAGTATATATTTAAAAATTTAAAAAATAAAATTAATTATTTTAGGAGTTGAAAAAAAAAAAATTATTATATGTTATAATATTTAATTACATTACTAAAAAATATTTTTTTAATTAATAATTTAATGCATATTAACACTATATTATGTCCACAAAAAATTAATAATAATAAAGCAATTAGTTGAAATTAAAAAAAATAATTTTTACTTTTTTAGGATTAAAGATAGTTTTGGAAAAATTATTAATTTATTAGAAACAATCTTGGAATAAAAAAAAATTGGCAACAATTTCTAATTGATCAAAATCCATTGATTTTGAACTTTTCTATCTAAGAAGTGGAAAATCAAATCTTTAAAAAATAAAAGATTTTGGTGGATAATAAATTTTCCAAAATTTATGAATTTTAACACTTTTTAAGTAGTTAAACGATCGATTTAACACAAATACATGAATTGTTTAAAATCTCTCATTTAAAATCTCTCAATCTAAATATAAACGAGGGACCTAAAACAATTTATCGATTTATACTAAATTCATTATTTAATTATTTAAAAAATATCAAAATCCATAGATTTAGAAAATTACTCATCTACAAAAATCATTCATTTTTAAATGATTTTATTTCTTACGGAAAGTTCAAAATTTAACCCTTTTTTTTAATTAATAAGAGATTATTATCATATTTTTTTAATTTAAAATTATCCATAATAAATTAACAATTTTATTATACAGTAAATTATTATTCATAATTCCAAAAATGCTTTTGTTGGATAGAATTTTTTTAACTTGTGCTTTTATAATGTGTTTATCTCATGTACATTTAGGCTGGTGAATTTTTTCTTTAAAAAAGTTTGTTGGATTGAATTTGACAATATTTGTCAAACCAAAAAAACAAAAATAATATAAACATGGTAAAAAAAAACCCTAGAAAATGCTCGATTAATAAAAAAAATTCAATATTTAGTAAAAGATAAATTGAAAATTAATTGCTAAATCCATAAATTGTAGTCATTAAATGAAATATGAATATATAGAAAATTATATCATCAATTTATGAAATTTATTGTCCAACTAAACAGTAAAAATTCTTAAAATCTATGAATTTTATAAATCTACAAATTATGAAATCCCTCAATCCAAAGTTCCAATCGATGCCTTAGAAAATAATAATAATAATAATAATAATAATAATAATAATAATAATAATAATAATAATAATAATAATAACTCCTCGAAAATGAAACCTAAATCCAACCCAGAAAATTAAAGGAAAACTCAAAAAGCTTTCCTGAAAGAAGATGCAAAAAGGAATTGCAAATAGAATGTGCCAATTAAGAAAGCACAAAATAATGGAGGATTATCAACCTCCAAGAAAATCCCAAGAACTACGGAATCTTTGTTATTTTTTCCCACGTAAAGCAGAACAAGGCTGAATATCCATACAGAAGCACCTTCTTAATCAATCAATGGTTCTCCTATTACGAAACATGATATAACTACTTACAGTAATGCTAAAAGCTTATTCAAACATGGATCTGAGACAGAAGTAAATGACAGACTTAAGACTCGGCCGACCACTGCTGCAGACTATTAATTCTAGCAGATAATGTTGTGACAGAACCTAGAGAGGTACATGAACAGCTATTATATTCATTCGATAATATAATATCAATCCATATAGTCTATACTTACCTATGTAGACAAGGGTCCTGGGTCTAGGCGTAAGGCAGAGGAGACAAGCCTGAGTTTAATGGAGGTCCCAGGCACAAAGAAAGGCCACATTTCCTAGTACAAAATAACTAAACTTTTATGTCTCTGTATTACTACTAATAATAATCATAGCATTAAATATTCTTAAACTTAGCATCACTGTCTTCTAAATTCAAAATAAAGACTAAAATGAATATCCTCAAGAGCCCTTAAATGATAATCTTACTCCTGAATAGCAGCATCCCCAAAGCAATCTTAACATTTGCTCATCATCAAACTCAAATTAACCACCTTCACCATACCATTCTCTCAAAATAACACTTGTTCATGTCCCATTTCTTTTTCTTCTTCTTCTTCATATTTATTCTTCAAAATCAAAACATTTCTCATATAGAGTACTAGCTCTCAAATGAAAAGATGCTTTTGCATTTACAAATACTAGGAATTGAGGTGGACATGATAATTTCATTTAACTTTAATTATCAATATGATAGATGTCCTCTTTAATTCTAAGTAGCCCTAGCTAAACCCATCTTATGCCAAATAATAATCTAAATGATTAGTTCTTTTTTTTTCCCCTTTCTGCTCATTTGATTTGACATGGTGTTCTTTTCTTGTTTGATTCAAAGCTATAGGTTACTTGATGGATCAAATACAACGACAACAAGAATGATAATAAAACAAATACAAGGACAACGTTAACGAGGCAGGCCTTTTCTGTACCTAGTGCCCAACTCAAGGTGCACAACTTAGTGCCTAGGCGCCTTGAGCCAGGGCGTGCGTTCAATAACTATGCTCATAGACCATATTATGTCATAGAGAAAAGGAATTATGCAAAATAAAGCACACTTCTAGCTAAGTTCATGGTAATTCAGGATACCTAGGTCAATTAAAAAGAAAATCCATTGTTTTAATATATAACAATTCCCTTGCAGAAGCAAATGCGTTCTCAGCATAGTCAGTGTAGTTGAAAGCACTCGCTTCAGTGTAGAAAGCGCTGAAGTGAAGGGCAATATAGGTCTATGACTTTTTGATAGTTCGAAGCGCACTCCTTTAGTGATGTGCAAGCTTTTTGTGCTTAGTAAGAAACAAATTCTTTTGTTTATGGGACTCTCTATATTCCTAAAAACTTGAGGTCTGTTGCCAGCTATCTATTTTTCTGTATTTAATTCTTTATAAAACTTCTTAATTAGTTTTTTAGTCAAAGTGGGTTACTCTGTATGTCTATATTTGCTATTTTTTCAAAAATACACGGGCTGCTTCTCACAATTTCTTCAACATTGAAGACATTCTATTTTAGAACTTTTGTATAAGACCTTTCACTCACACAGACAAGTACATTATTTTTACGATTTTCTGATGTTTTTTCTTCCTTCATCAATCAGTTCTCTTCTTTATCATTTTATGAATACTGCTATCTTTAATTTTCTAAATACTGTTGTATACTTCTTTTATCTTTCAATATTGTTTAATACTTCCTACACTTTCTTAATAATGCTATTTTTAACTTGATTGTTTTGTTGTATTACTCTATCTTTCATTTTATAAATTCTGGTTAATACTACTGCTATTTTTTTTTTCTGCTCAACACTTTTTTAATTTTCTTAATAATTGGATTATTTTGCAGTATTACTGCTTTTTTTTTTTTTTTAATTTTCTAACTACTATTTAATACTATTGCTATCTTTTAATGCTGTTTAATACTTCTTTATTTTTTTTCTTTCGATAATGCTGTTATCTTTATCTTGATTAGTTGTTGTATTAATGTTATCTTTAATTTTCCCTTTTTTTTTAAAAATTTTTTAGATGAAAGACTAATTCTAGTGTTCAACATCTGCTAATGAATGGCTCAAGAACCTCCACAACAAGGTCTGGGTACTTCAATGTATACGCTTGTGTTTGAATTCTACATTGTTCAGTCTAAAGAAAAACTTATCCAGAAGTAAGAAAGAAGAAGATCAAAGAACTAGACAAGTCTCTATCTAAAAACTGAATAGAAGTTTGAATTCTACATTGTTCAGTCTAAAGAAAAAAGAAGTAAGAAAGAAGAAGATCAAAGAACTACACAAGTCTCGATCTAAAAACTGAATAGAAGCTAATCACCCTCAAGGCCTCAAGAGAGGCAACTACCACATTAGAACACTTAGAAAAGCTAATTACGGGTATACCTAAAACCAAATAAAAACTTAAAGTCATTCTCTTAAGATGTCTCTTATACACATTATTAACCCGGGAACTTACAGAAAAACTGCACTAAACACTAGACACTTTGACCATCACATGAGATAAAAACGCCATTTTGGTCTTGTCAATCAAGAGCAATAATCTTAATAGAAATGACCAGTTTAAAACTAACTATATCATTCACATACCATTGGCAGAATGGTATAAGTGAAAGTATGATAAATGTCTGAAACAATAATCTGATATAAAATGTGAGCAACAACAGAACTTAGCCACTTGAGACAACATAATACCTAAAACTCAGTAAATACAACTGAAAACGAGTACTCCAAATCTTTATTGGAAAAAGACCAAATTCAGGAAGCACCTAATAACAAAAATTTAACATACTCTTATCGAGGAATACATATACAGAGACTTACAGATCGTGCCATGTCTTTATCTACTTGAGCCGTTTCAGACATCCATGTTCTCCATCTGAATGCTGCTCTTTAAAGGCACATATTCTCCCAAGTAGCCACCGAGATGTTCGTGTAAAGCACTTTTATCAATTCCCTGATGGTGATAGCTCTTGCAAACATAGTAAAAAACACTCTGAACCAACAATCCCACAAGATTTACAATCACTAACATCCCAACCAAAAACCCACCAACAACAATTCTTGTAAAAACCCCATATTTCTCTCCTCCATGCACTACCACAGTCCCAAAAAACCCTCCAATAACCCCACATATCCCTAGATATCCAAAAACAAGCACCGCAGACATACGAGTCCTTCCCTTGAGCAACTCGTAGCTTTTCTTCATTGCTGCAAACCCATAAATGGGCTCAAGCACAGAAATCACGCTAGCCAAATGCCATAGAGCAGTTATATACACATGGACAACCAAAAAAAGCAGGAAAATAACCACCATCGAGATAAAAACTAACAGGGGATTCTGGGTATCGATGGCAATAATCAAAATGATCAAGAAAATAAGGAATACAGAGTTATAGAGAAACATCAACCCGGAAACCCATAGAAAAGTTCTAAACAAGCGCTTGTAAACCTGAGGTATTGCAGACATGGTAGAAGAGAAAGACACAAGCTTGGACGTGTAAAGAGAGGCAACCGCGAAAACAACAGCAGCAGTTGAGAGAAGAGAAAAGGCAAAAAGGAAAATTAAATAACAGAACTGGAAGATCATGAGAACGGTCCATTGATGGCGAGTTTGGGCAGAGTCAGCTGATGGGTGCTCTTCAATTCGATTTAAAATTGGGTGAGTGAAGAGTGAGTGGGCTAAGATGGCAAAGGAAAGGGGAAAAATTAGGGAAAGGGTTATAAGATAGAAAGTTTTGGGGGAGCGTTTTGGGATAGAAATTGTCTCCCTCAAAATGTCAGGTATTGTTAAGAATTGGAGCTCTTCTTGGGATAGATCCATGGCGGTTAACGGCAAAACTGATGCAAACCTATAAATTCGAAAGAGACGACTTATCTAGATTCTGGAGAGAGAGAGAGAGAAACTTCAGGGAAGGGAAAGGCAAGGGAAGGCAATAATCTAGTTTGACGAGAAAAAAAAAAAAAAAATTGTGTTTGGTAAAGTGAACTAATATATATATATATATATAATTTGTTATTTTTTTCTCTTTATATTTTTATTTTTTTTTTATAAAATCACAAACTATAATAATAATATAATTATTAAATTATTTAATAGATATATTTATTATATAGAAATGAGATATTAATATAATTTTTATAATTTATTGGATGTATATATATTATATAATTCATTTATATTATGTATTTAAATATATTTTTATATAATATTTTTTATTACTATAAACATATTTTTTTATGTCATTTTATATTTTTTAGTTAGTTTTACTAAATAATTTTAATTAAATCAGCAAGCTTATTAGTTACCAAAATTTCAACTATTAGATTATCAGCTACTACTAAATTATTAGGTTGAACCTAGATTAGTTAGTTTTACCGCACAGAGCCAAAAAAAGAGACAAAAATAAGTAATTTAAATTTATTTGAGGAAATTTCATATATTACCTTATTTTAACTTTCTCTTTTAGCCGGTTTTTCATTTTTCAATTTTTCAATTTTACCATTTTTAAGTTTTTTTATCCTTTTATTAATTTTTTCTTTTAAAAAATGCAATTTATTGTTATAGTATTATATCATGTTGCTATTTTTTCAATTTTAACTTCTCAGTTCTGTACTTCTCTCGTCTTCATATTTTGTTGTTCTTTTCTTCATTTGACCTAACGTTTTTGTTTTCTTTGATCTTGTTATTTTGTATCTGTATGTATGTTTGTTTCTTTATTACATTTTCATTGAATTTCAATGGTTGATACTTCATCCAAAAGTGCTAGGAATTCTTCTAGTCAAATTATTGTAAAGTTGAGAAAACCTATATCTGTTTCGATGGATGATGAAGACTATATTCCTGAAGCTGAGAGGCAGGTTATTTCTAAAAAGCGGAAAGGTAATGCGTCAAAGAATATGAGGGACAATTCTTTGGCTATAGAGCAAAGAGAGTTTAGCACAAATGTAAATTTTCTATGTTTGGTTTATTTTTGTGTTATCATTTTTTTTCCTTCTTTTTTTGTTTGATTTTGTGTAGAGCATGATGTTTTGCTTAGTGATTTTGTTGTGTTTTTTTTTTTGGAAATGAAAGTTTTTTTTTTATTAGTTAAAATTAACATAGTTTTTGAGAAAAGTATTCTAATTATGTGTGTAGTGTTCAGGGTTTAGTGTATGAGATAGTTTTTTTTAGCTGGTGTTTGCCAAAATATACCTAAAGCATACCGTAGGTATACTAGTATGTTAAACCATAAACCCTTAATATAAAGTTTATTGAAGGTACACCCAAGGTATTCAGGGTATACCTATATTAAACCCTAAACCATTTGTATGTGTCATGTTTACCATTCATAGTAATTTTTTTAGGATTAACATATAGTGATTTTTTTTTTTAGGATGCCAAATTGTTTGTTAATGTTGAGGATCATTATGCATCCAAGTTATGATGCATATTTGCTAGGGAAATTGTGAAGGAGTGAAGGATAAGCTTTGAAGTATTTGACTAGTGAGCAACTTGAATTGCTTCAAGAGAGTTGTTTTGGTTCTTATCTTGACTTTCCAGAACCGAGGTTGCAGAACCAACTCATTTGGGAGATTGACCAGCCAGTTCTTGATGAGATGTGATTTTTTTATTAGCAGTCAATGTATGTGATTTTCTATTACTAAATTTGATGTTATCACTAGTTTTGAAGTGTACTAATGATGAGAAGGTTCTAGAGAATAAGAGTAAGCCAAATATTCTTTCAGATAAGTATTTCAAATGCGATGATAAGGTGAACAAGAGTGGTCTTGAACAGTTTTTTATTTCTAGGAAATGAGACAGTAATGAGGATGCTGTCAATATTGATCTTTATTTTTTGGACTATTTTTGTTGGCTTCTCCTTTTATGAAGTTGGTTCCCATTGAGCATTTCAACATTATTAAAAGTGGTGAAAATAACATCTACCCTTGGGGTAAAATTGTCTATATTGAGACCATTAATTCGTCGAGGGGGAAGGTACACAGTAAAAAGAAGAGCTACAAAGTCATTAGACTTCCATTAGCTCTAAAAAGTATGGTTTTTTGAGTGTATTGGTGTAGTTGATGGAAAGCTTGCTACTCGCACCCATAATTATGTCCCTTGTTTTATCAATTGGTCTACTTCTAGTGCTGTTACACCTTCAAAGTGATGCATACTTCTTATTTTCAAAGGAAGGCTTCTTTGGTGAATATTTTTTTGTTCTTTTAATTTTTTTTCTATTTGGGTGTTTAGATTTACCTAAAGTTACAAAGATATACCTAGGATATTATGAAGATATAGCCAAAGTATACCAAGCTAACCTAAGGTATACCCAAGGTATACCAGGATAACCAAGGCATATTCAAGTTTCTTAATTTTACTCAAGGTATACCCAAAGTATACCTAATATGTACTTGAAGTTAGCTAAAGTAGACACATAGTACTCACAAAGTATACCAAAAGTTTACTGAAAGTATACCTTGCAATTAGTAACATTATTTTTACTATTTTTCGATATTGCATTTCTCATTTGGTTATTTGTGTTTTAGATAAATTTGAAGAGTGTTAATCCTATTAATGATGAGAGGGAGAAATTAAAAATTGATGATTTCTTTTGAAAGACTTTAAAATTGCTCATGAATCTATTCCATCTGATGCTATATTACAAGGACACCTAATATTGTTTCGGCTTCTTCTTCATGTCAATTGGATGAAAAGATGTATAAGATGCTTAAGGATGTTTGCTGTAGGCAACTTAAGATTGAGAAGGTGTTGGGTACATTGAGATCATTTGTTTAGGATAAGGTGGAGGAGAGTTTTGAGTGTTTTCGCTCTTTGGAGGTAAAATTTGGTTCTTTTGTTTGTGATATGAAGAAAATTGGTAAAAATCAAGATGTAGATGAAGAAATTAAAGAAAAAGATAAGGAAATTAAATCTGATGATGAAAAGAAAGTGAATCTAAAGGTGAAGAGAGTGAAGAAAATGGAAAGGATGATGATGAAGATTATGTTGAAAAAGATAAAAAGGATGATGATGATGATGCTGATGTTAGAGATTTGCCTAAAAGGCAATCGCCTTAAGCACTTAGTGTACACATTGATAAAGGCATTCTTTCATTATATTAGTATTCATTTGCATATGAATTGATATAGATCTTAAACTGATTAATGAAAGTCCATGATATGAAACATAGCATGAAGGAAATCATGATGG
>CATIWF010221876.1:0-10584 GCA_949630135.1 Balakata baccata
AATAATGGCCAAAGGGCAATATCGACTATGAATTCTATTAAGTATAAGTTTTGCAGGTCTTGGAGGCCTTGCTACCAAAAGGTATGATTGTTCCATCAGCTTTTGAAACAATGGGCATATTGCACACTTCAATCTGAGAGATGAGCATCTGCCATACAGGACACTCATAGCAAAGGTGCTAATTTCTGGAGACAATTGGCTTATTATCATTTTTACAATTTACCATAGAACTGAACCAATTTATAAACTATTTTGTTTTACGGGTAGTTCTGGATAAAAATAAGCAAAAGATACAAACTGTTGTTAATAAGATTGATGCCATACAAAATGACTACAGAACAATGCAACTTGAGGTTTTAGCTGGGATTCACTCCCTTGTGACCATGGTTGTTGAGAATGGATTGTGATTTCATGTTGATTTAGCAACAGTGTATGTTTGCTTTTCTTGTAACCTACTTTGGAATATGGAAATCTGCAGATCTTTTTTCTTCTTATATATACTAACATCCCAACAAGGATGTTTCTTCTGCTTCTTTGTTCAGTTGAAAGTTCTTAAACATGCATTATTAGTTGATACAGTGTATCGATACATATTGGTACTTTAGAGTAGTTTTTAATGTATGGCCCTGAAGTGATTCCTTAGCAGTAATTGGTATAAATTTAGTTAGTGCTACTACATGACATACAAGCATCAAGCATGAATGCTTCAACCATATCGTTGTGCAAAATCTCGTAAAACGGGCTGCATTATAAGATGGGCTCATACCCCCTAGGCCCCCTAATTGCTGTGATTTATTTCTCTTACTTTCAGCCTAAGTTTTTGGTCCTCTACTTTCCACTTACATCTTGTTTATTTTCTCAATTTCTGAAAGTTTGACCTTGTTTGTTGAAGGACCTTTATATGTGCATAACTTGAGTTGCCCATTTCCCAGAACAATCTAATGTCCATCTCATATCAAAGTTAGGGTGAAAATAAAAGCGAAATAAAGGACATAAGTGCAGCAAGGACTTACATTTTCCCTTTGTGCAGATATTGGAATTCAAGACTTGCCACTGAAAGACAGAAACTTCTTAGTGTCTTTACACGCAATGATGTTGTTTGTATGTTTGAATTCTCAACTCATTTTCGTTCATTTACTATGTAAAGTATCTTGCTACAGTTGTTAGTCTGTTGGTTGTCATGTCTGATAATTAGATAAAAATTAGATTTACAGGTTAACAAAAGTTGAACGCCGAACTGTATATTAAACATAGGACCTGGGGGTGTCCAAATACCCTACTACTATCATTACAAACGTTTATGTTTTGGATAGGCTGTATTTAATCTGACTTGTGTCCTTTCCTTATCTTTTCTCAATCTATATGTGATGTATTTCCTGGTGTTGGTCCAATAGCTTTGGCTGCTGCAAAAATAGTGAAGTGTGTCTGTGCCAATGATTTGAAACCTTGTGCAGTTGATTATTTGGAAAGAAATAGTGTCCTTAACAGGCTTGAGAGAAAGATTAAGGTGTGCTGGGTTCTCAATCGTTTTCATTTTTCTCCCTGTTCAGTTATTTTAAAGATTTGTGCAACTATGATGATTAAATAAGCTGTTGAGTGTAGCTTCTCATTGAATATAGGAGAATTCTAATAGCATCAGGAACTGTAGAGCACAAAATGATTTGAGAAATTAGAAGTTCCTTTTGCTGTAATGCTTTGTTCAACCATGTGCCTGTTTCATGCCAGAGATTCTAGATATCCTTAGTTCTAATTATCTCTTTGCAACATTCTTTGTGTTGAGGATCTTAATTGTCATGTTATAGGTCTTCATTATGGATGGAAGGAGGTTTACTAATGCTATGTTCTCAAGTGAGAAAGCTCAGACTATTACGCTGGAGGTTATGAATTTGCCAAATGATGTGGCAGAATATCTAGGTATATTACTCCCTTTTCTTCTTGGCAAAGTTCATATTTGAAATTTGATCCAATAAGATAATCATCTGTGTTCAAGAATACATGCTTTCAATTTTCATGCCATGTGTTTATTTATTTATCTATTAGCATCTTGAAGGTTATAGTATTTTTGTTTATGAACTCATGATTTGGGTTGCATGGATCGAGGGAAAATTATTTATGCACTGTAAATTTTCTGAAATTGTCTGTATTTTGAAGTTTTATTTTCTTTTGTAATTTGTATAACTCATATGAAAAAGTGATACTATTACTTGATCGCTAATTCCATAACTCATGATACCAAGAATTACCAGGCAACAGTAAATTAGAAGCCAAAGAGCTTCTCAAGATAAATTTCTGTTACTCTCTCTCTCTCAATAGTTTTGCCTGTATTAACAGAAGCATTCAGGGGGATATACAAAAATCATCCCAAAAATAGTGAATTTTGTTTGCCAATGATCCATGTTTATGGATTCTCCAAAGCCCGAGATCCGGATTTTGACTTTCATGAGGTCTGTTGCTAGAATGTAGAATAATTCTCACATTTCTTTTCCCATGTAGACACATTCGGTTTTATACCTTTCCTGTGCCCCTGATACGCCAATTTTTCCCTTCTAATCGTTGATGCAGCGTATAAGAATTGCACTCGGAGAGGTGGCTGTCAATGTGGAAATGCGCAGGGTACTCCTGGTTGCACCTAGAAAATGGATGTTGTCTGCATCATTTAGGCTTCCTCATAGTGTAGCACATGCAAAGACTCTTCCCAAGTAAATAGCTCAAGTTGTTTATAAGTTTTGCCCAATTGCAAAGGTGTTGTTCATTTCAGTTGTGAAATCATAACCCATTACGATCCAATATGAATCATGTGGCCAAGGGCTTTATTGTTTAACTCGTAGCATGAGTGATAAGTTTTTATTTACGGTCTGTTTTTTATAGTTTCGAGCTGGATTCATGAACAGGTTTTCTTCCAAAGGAAGAAGGCAATTAAATTGGTTTCTGTTCTGCCATATCCACATATCTATGGGCCAGAACCATTAATCATAACAGATAAATTAGCTTGAAGAAATTAAGGTCTCTGTCTTGCTGATTTTGTTGATCGTATGATGGGATATAATGGAGTGTCCTTTGTTGTTCTATACCTTCAGACATCTCACATGCACAATTTGCTTTTGTCTCTGTTTTGTTTTGTACTGTTTTTTACTTTTATTTATTTTTGGCAGTTCCAATCACAAGTCAACTAACAGAAGATAGCGACTTCTTCATGAATCAAATGCCCAAGAAAATGCCTATAAATGCTGGAGAACCTCGCATATTAGATGCATTGATTTGTCTTCTTTGGACGGTCCAGACTTCGTCCATCACAAGCATGCATTTATTTAAGTGTTCCTTGATATTGTCCGCTTCATAAAACATATCTCTGGAGAAATTCTTGATAAATTTAGAATATCATGTCAAACGTATATAAACTAATTTAATTACAGTGATATGTATGTAAGTTTATTAATTATTCGATGTGAATGAAAGCAGTTAAATATATATTATTATATAATTAAATTGATTTAGAAATGTCGTCTAATATTAAATCTATATAAAAATCTCTTTTTTTAGGACAATATAGTCCAAGTGGGGTTAACATGAGAAGGGCAAAAATGAAAAAAAAAAAGATTTAGGAGAGAGAGAGGGGAAATCTCAGTTGAGATTGAGATCTTAAATAATTACATATATTGTTGTGGTCCTAATAATTATTGTGAGATTGATTCATGGGATGGAGAGGAGGTTTGGCTATTTTGTACTAAAATGGTTAGATACTTCACAAGTTGCATAAAGACTAAACTACCAGTTACTCTAACTTCAGGTTTCCCTTGTGGCAAATCTCTAGGAAACCACTCACAAACAAACAATGCTTACCACCTAACCCCACTCAATGGCGGAACTACATACAATTAATTAAAAGTGAACAATTGTTTCTTTTAATTTTTTAAAATATATGTAATAATACGTAGATTTATACTATTTTTAATATTTGTTACTCCTAAAAAAATAAGTTTGCCCGAACTTTGGAAGCCTGACTCCACCATTGACTCCATTTTCTATCTTGTACTACCTGTTCCTCTCTCTTCCCCAATCATTTTATTACATTGAATTATACAAAATTTATGATAAATCATAAAACCCATTAAGCTTTAATGTTTTTAATTTGAATTAATAAACATTATACTAACTGGGTTTTTTTTTCAACTGTTATGCTTTCAAATAACTGCAAATTAGTATCTTAAAAAAATAAATAAGATTATTAGGGTTAATATTATAAAGGGAAGAAGGGATTGTAAATGATAAAAGGGCGAAATGGCAAGTTTGAAATTTGTTATAAAAATGGGGCTATCTCTGTATTATTCGATACGGACCAAACTAGTGTATATCAATTCAAGTATTGTAGTTCAGATTTCCTGAAACGAGCCCTTGGCAAGTTGAATATATGGCACCCACACCACCTCTTCATGGTGATTTCCCAAATATATATATATATATTCAAGTATTGTGCTATTGTGAAAGTTGTCAATTTGTGACACGATATGATTAAACGATACAAATTAGTCAGATATGAGTTTGAGATTAATGAATAAGGATTATAATCGTATCAACACGATTAAAATACAAAAAATTTGTATTATAAACGAATTTTACTTGTTTAATCTACTAATGCGATTAAACAAAATTAAAAGTATATAAAATTATATAAAATATTTAAATATATATTATAATATTTTAAATATTTATATATAATAAATTTATAATATAGTATGTTAAAATTAATTGTATTAATATATTTTATATATAAATAAATATTGTATAACTATTATTTTTATAATTATATTAATATCTATATATAATTGTGTCTCGTATTGTATATATATACATGTATAAACATATTTTGTTGATTGTATCTAATAGTTTCGTGTTATATAATATGTACACAAGATACAATACGATTAAAGCGATACGAAATAAGATACAAAATAGGATATAATACAATTAGATATAATACGATTAGATATAACACGATACGAATTATCACCTATAGTGATAGCCTTCAAGGGTTAGTCTTTGATGACCGTGGTGCTATTATAATAGCCTTTGAGAGCTGGTATTTGACAATAGCTTTCAAGAGTTGGCCATCGAACCCATATATATATATATATATTTCACTGTTTGTACACTAAAATATTTTTTTATCCAATTTATTCTATGAATTCAGTTTTAAAAAATATAATCTCTCGGTCCCTAATTAATATTGATATTCATGTTATATTGAATGTTAATACGACATCATAACGTATCACTGTTGAAAAAGTAGAATATTAAATCTTTCTAAAATGCGAAAATAAAAATATAGATAAAAACTTAATTCTGATAATAAATTGAAAAAAATTAATTTAGAATGTTAAAAAGGCGAAACAAGACAAATATTATATTAGATAACATCAAATAGAAAATGAAATTTAATAGATGCCAAATTAACCTGGTCATGAAGTTTGCATTCACCAATTCACATCCCAGATCCGAAATAACAACAACATGTTCTAATTCTGATACCAAGGACAAGTGTAACTGGCACGTGGGAAATGGTCCCCTCCAATGCTCGTGGAAGCAAAATCCTAGCTCATATGTACGAAGGGTTTTAAATGTCGCTCAATATGTTATGTATCTTCCCTTACCTAATACATTTATATGATCTTGATATGATACGAGATCTATATATATTTGTTAATTGAAAATAGCAATATAATACTGCTATATCATTCATTATAAGCAATACACACGATATAGATCAATACAAAGTTGCATAACGTTCAAAAAAATTAATTTTTTTAAATATTACTAAATAATTGGACGTAAAATTTATATAATTACATGAATATATTGACTATAACTCTTTTAAATTAAATTATTATTAATTTAAAATATGTATGTAAAATTAAATTATAAATTTTCAATATTATTATTCTTAAAATTTTTTAATAATTAAAAGTTATAGAGTCAATACATTCAATGGAATAAGTTCATTTTTAATATTTTCTCATATGAACAAAATACTACCAATCATCCAAGATACTCTTTTTTATGATGATTATATAATTATGCATTATATGTAATTTTATAATTGTAATTTTTAATTTTACTTTGTATTATTTAGTTTTAGGTAGAGTTTTTTCATTAGGAAATGTAATTTTTTTCTATCATATTTAATAAAATATCTTTAATTATAAAAAATTAAAATGTTATTTTACAATGAAGTTGTTTGTTTACTACTATTTATTATGCCTATATTAGAAAATTACTACGTAATTTACATTTTTTAAATAAAAATAATATTTATATAAATATTTATTAATTTTATATATTATATATTAAATTTTATTGTTTGATTTAGATAATTTTATAAGCTATCTTTTAAAATTTACGGTATTAACATACAATAATACCGCTTTATCAATTCCTGCATGTATGTATCTATTCCTATTATGGCTTTTGCATATAAATTATAAAAATATAATAATATTTGCACAAATCCCTAAGATAATGCCAATGCAGAGCACAATCTGCTTCCCAGAACCCAAGAATCCACCATGTCTGCCTAAACCCAGCTACCCCCTCTTTACACGTGTCGCTTCACACGTGCCACCTCTCTTTTTCTCCAGCCGCCTATTCTCTCTTTTCTCATCTCTACCAACCAACAAGTACTATGTTTTTGCAAATCCTTTTGCCTATCTACTACAATTGCATTATTGATTATACCCTACCTTCCAAAAGGAATCACAGCCCCACATATTTCGTCAACGGTCCTGATTTTCTGTGATGGGCCTTTGGTGGCCTCGGATGAAAGAGAAACCACTGGTTTTACACAAATTATATTATGGAACGTGAACAGAGAAATGATAAAAATACATAATTTTACAAATAAAAATAAATTTATATAAATTTATTTATTGATATAATTTTATTAGTTTATTAATAAAATATTTTATTAGTTTATTTTGTATTTTTTTTATGTTTTAGGTACTATTTGTCTCAATTTATTATTTTTTTTTGCATTTTATTTCAATTTTTTTTGTTACGTTTTAAATTTTTTTGAAGAGAATTTCATGAATTCATACGTACAAATCAAAATATAAAAAAATATATATTAAATTAAGTACATAAAGAAATAAAATAAGTTGTATAAATATAATAAATAATTTTTTATTAATAAACTAATTAACCTTTATTAATAAATTAATGAACATATATTTTATTCGTAATGAATATTACTCAATAAACTAATAAATTATACTTCATAATGAACATTTTTTATAACTAATAAATATTTTTCAATAAACTAATGAACTTTTAGTTCATTAATAATGAATTTTTTCAGTTTATTTGTAATGAAACTTTACTTTATTCGTAACGAACTTTTTTCAATAAACTAATAAACATTTAATTCATTCATAATAGACATTTTCAATTTATTCGCAATGAACATTTTCAATAAACTAATGAATCTTTATTTTATTCGTAATAAATTTTTTTAATGACTTAATGAATATTTTTTAATAAACTAATATTATAATAAATTTTTTTCAGTTTATTCGTAATAAATTCTTTTAATAAATTAATAAATTTTTACTTTAACTTTTTTAATGAACTGATAAATCTTTTTTAATAAATTAATAAATATTTATTTAATAAAAGATGATTACTATCTACAAAATTGGTGTGTATATTTGATAATTATATAAATTTAATTTATATATTAGTTGTTGCTGGTTTTGCATCTAAATAAATAAATAAAATGAGTCCCCCTCTGCCAAAAATCTTATGTGGCAATATATGATTGGTTGTATGGAATTCGAGGACGGCTGGTGTCCTTGTCCTGGCTAGTCTGTGGAAATCTTCAGCAGAATCGTATTAACACACTGTTTGGTTAATCACGCGGTTTGAATTCATTTTCCCATCCCATATATATATATATATATAATCTCATCACAAGCATGCATGTTATTTATGTTTTTTTTCAAGGATTTTATATGCTTTTTGATGTATTATTTGTGTGATATTGTTTTTGTTTTGTGGTCATTCTTAAATTTTGAATCTTGGTACGAGTTTTTCTTGATTTAAATTAATTCCTTTTAATAATTATAATTATAATTATATCAGGGTGCATCTTCTATATCTGCATATTGGGTTTTAATTAACCACTCCAGTTTTATGGAAAATTTTAAGAAATGAAAAATAGTAAAGATATCATTTTTCTTAATAAAAAATCTTGAATTCGAATTATAATATATAATACCTTTAAAATTTGGAGGGTGAATGTTTTATTCTATTAATAATCCTACTCAACACAAATCCCAATAAATAACAAATTATGATAAATTGTGATAAAATTAGTGATCTAAATATTTATAAAAGAATCATCCATCTATTATTGGTGTTTAATTATTATCATCAACCTGGCTCTACGCAGTACGTTGTAGCTCATGATGGGAATTGGGAACATGCTTTTTTTTGGGTACAGCTTGTGGCTTAGCATTGAGGGTGTGTGTGATGGAGATGATATATATATATATATATGATATTTGTGGGATTTGTTTTGAATAATGATGGTTTTGTAAATTTCAACTGCTCTCGACCGGTTCTACTGCAATTTTTCTAAGATAAAAGACAAAACAAAGGTAACAACAAATTCAGAATGAAATGATTTGTTGCATATACTAGTTTTAGACCTTGGTTGTATTCTTCTTTTGTTACCTTAGTTACTTAGTACTAGGTGACTCAATCAGAGACCAATGTTTTGGAACTTAAGATTATAGGAATTTAGGACAATAAAGATTGAAAGTTAAATTCTTAATGAAATTAAGTGTAGCATTAAAGTTAAATAATGATGAAGGGATTTTGAGTAATAAAGATGATTGGAGAGAGTATGGTTGATTAAGTTAATAAATATGAGCATGGATATCTCTCTCTCTCTCTATATATATATATAGTGATTCTAATGACTCTTCTTTCATATATATATAGATTAATTACAAATTAAGAGATATAGATACCCTAAAATTAATATTCATGACATAAGGGGTTAATTAATGTATGATCATTGAATTTTGCTTTTATTACAGTAAAATTATAAAATTTTTTTTCGTCTAAAAAATCACTGAACTATATTTTTATTTCATTAAAGTAATTTATGACCGGTTTCCGATGATATGTTAGTTGTCATGTTAAATAATTTTACTGTATATATAGTGATTCTAACGACACATTAGTTATTATTTCAAATTTTCTATGACATGTCAATTGTCACATTAAACTTCCGGTTATTTATATTAAAAAATTGGTCTAAAATGACTTTAATGAAGTGGAAACAAAGTTCAGTAATTTTTTTTGGGATAAAAAAATTTTGTAATTTTACTACAATAATAATAAAATTCAATGATCATAAATGAAATTAAGCATGAAAAAAGTAATAGATTATAAGTTTAATACTCGACTTATATAAAAGAATTATTAGATTATATAATATTTCAAGAAATAAAAATATGGTTTATTCTTTTAATTTATTTATGCTTTGATAATAGGCGAGAGGAGGATGAGATAATATTAATTCATAGTACTAAAAATTGGAAAAGAAGAAAATAATAATATTGTGAAGGAGCCAAAACAAAATATTGAATTGAATATATATATAAAAAAAAAACTGTGTCTACAGATTCCTGAGAAATATATATATACGAGTGAGTTAGTTCAAAGAATAGGTTACCAAATTACAAGTGACCACATGGAGTCAGCTTTTTGATGTTTCCAAATGTGAGAAGGGACGATCATTGCTACCCTATCATTTAGGCACATTCATTTCGTTTACCAAATCTCACTCTATATGACTGCTAAAAAGTTCTTTTTTCCCCCAAACTATTGGTGTCTTCTAACTATCTGCTCATACTAATCCTACTTGTATATATATATAGATTAATTACTAATTAAGAGATATAGATACCATTAAATTAATATTCATGATATAAGGGGTTAGTTTAATGTATGACGGATTTTCCTATCCCCATCCCCGACCTTGAGACCCCTACTCCTGCCTTAATCCTTGACGAGGAAAATTTTTTGGTTACCGAGAATTCCCAATCCGATCCCCGATTTTTATATATTTTTTATTTTTTTAATATTTAAAATATTTTTTATTATTTTAATTAATTAGTTAATTGTATAATTTTTAAATAAAAAAATATTTTTTTACTTCAAATAAATATTATATTCTTATTTTATTATTTTTAAATTTATTAATTATGTTAAAATATAAATAAATATTATATGTATGAATATATATAAAATATATCAATAACGATCTCTGAGTTTTATTATATATTTTTTATTTTTTTCAATATTTAAAATTATTTATTATTTTTATTATTTTAATTAATTAGTTAATTATATAATTTTTAAATAAAAAATATTTTTTACTTCAAATGTTATATTCTTATTTTATTATTTTTAAATTTATTAATTATGTTAAAATATAAATAAATATTATATGTATGAATATATGTAAAATATATAAATATAAATAAAATTATTGGGGCGGGAGATTTATATATCATTCTCATC
>CATIWF010221925.1:0-10662 GCA_949630135.1 Balakata baccata
CAGGAATCAAGTTTATAAGATTACAGGAATCAAAGATTTCAAGTCCAATGATGTTGAGTTCAAACAAACACGCACTAAGTTCTATACCTCAAAATCAAGGAGAAAATGAACTAGGGATTCTTGTTGGTGTTGGAAAGATGGGAATGAGAAAACTTTGAAGAAGTATTGAGTGGAAATTACATATAGGAGTAGCAATAGCATATCTATAGGTAAAACTAGTCCTTTTCATACAACACTTTTTTATATATGTTAAAGGGCAAGTTTAGACAAAATCCACCATGAAAAGAATACTTTTTAGAGTGTACAATAACTGGAAACAAGGCAACAAATGTACATTCGCTTCAAACCAAAGCCACACCTACTCCAACAGCTTCTAAACTAAAAACAAAAAGACATGGTGCTCATTTATTTCTAATCATAGAGGTCAAATACTAATAGGCAAACCTATTGCATTAAGCAATATGTTCTCCAAAAAGCAACAAGCAATGACTTAGGCAGTTATGGCACTAACATAAAACATTAAATAGGTATATACTTTTAGACTTTATCATTACGAGTTTTACTTGTATTTAAGTTTGATGTTTATGCATGTAGTAAGTAAAGGTCAATAGCATTCACAATTCTCATTAGGTAACAATTTTGAATTAAAAAGAAAGAGCAGTAAATCAGATCTGCTCAATTTCATTGGTGGTTGTTGTAGTTCCAGCTGAAGCTTGTTCGGTAAAGCCATTCTCCATTCGATTCAACCTACTTTCAAATGCATCCATGCCGCTCTTAAGATTAAGACTTTGTATTGTTCATTGAATAGATCATTGAAAAAATTCATCCATTTCTTGTTAGGTGTCATTTGAAAATATAAGAAAAAAGTTATAATTTATACCAAAAATGCAGACCTAAAAATTAACGTGAAATATTATTAGGAAAGATTGTCATATCATGGAATATAGACTATAAATTTCAAATGCTAATAGTCCTTAGGACAACAACTATTATTGGCTATGTAGAACGTACATATATATATAAAGGGTGCAACAATATAGAAAAGAGTGGATATAAAAGCTTTTTATCAGTTATGCAACTAAGAGAAAGAATGATAAATGGAACTAAGCTAATTCAACTATTTATGATACTCTCCACCTACTCACAATTTATAGGCCTCTGATCAAATTTCTCCTAAAAAATTCTGCCCATCTATATATCCTTGTTAAAAAGTTAATTTAATTGTACAATTTAAATATGTTACAATGCATCACTCACCTATAAAAACTTATAAATAAATTGGCATTCATCACAAAGTAACATCCAAAATGAATAAAATAGCACACAACTTTCCAATAAAATTGAACAATAAAAGATACAAAATTTGTCGTTGTTGTCCTCGGTAAGAAGAAAAGCAGCCCAAGAAGGACGAATTAAAAGCCGACAAGAGGCTGGCTATATATTTAGCCCTCTACAGTTTTAGTATCTCAGTCCTACCTCATAATTTACTTCAATTTTCTACACAAACTGCACTTTCTTTTCTACATTATTTATTGATCACTAACCCTACTGACCCTAACCACAATGTTGATTTAATCCCTTGGACAAACCATACCCAAATAGCGAAAATTCAAACCTTGTTGTGTGTTAGTGCCCTTTGAATTCCAAATCCAATACTAATATATAGAAATTTAATTAGTAATTTTATAATAGTAATTAATTATGTGCTTGCTCAGCGAAAATCTGAACTTATAATGCATTTAACCTCAATTTTAATTTAAACCATGAAAATACTCAACTAAGGTTCTGAAAATTTCGTTGTGGATTTTCAGTGGAAGAATTGGAAGGTAACATACTGTCTGTTAGAAATATGGATATAGATCCATTGCTATGTTTGGAAGATATCAAAGTACTGAGCATCACAATAACATGTGCCTCTGCCCTCCACAAATTTTTCAACACTCCCAAACTGTCAAGTTGCACTCACTTTCTATCACTCGAGGTTTTTTGGGGTTTAGAGTTGCTTGATATTTCACCTATAACAGCCATGAAAAATTTATTCACATTGGAAATCCATCAAGCAGAAGATTTGGAAGAGTTAAATGTCGATTTGCATCATCCAAAGTTGCTGACCGAGAGAAGCTTTGAGAGACTTCAAGAAATAACCATAGAAAGATGCATGAGTTTGCCGGAGTTGACATGGGTTATTCTAGCTCCTAATCTCACAGTTTTAAGGGTCAAAAGCTGCGAAGAAATGGAAGAGATAATCATCATTAGACGATTGAGTGAAATTTTGAAGGGAGATGACCTTGACCCATTCACAAAACTTGAAATTATTGTACTAGAAGATTTACCAGAATTGAAGAACACATATTCCAAGGCATTGACTTTTGGAAGCCTCAAAAAAGTTGGAGTAAGTGGTTGTTCACTGCTTAAGAAGCTCCCACTAAGCTTTGATAGCAAAACAGCAGATGGAATGGTGATTGAAGGGAGGAAGATTGGTGGAAAGATATTGTATGGGAGGATGAGGCTACCAAAACTACATTCATACCATGTTTTGAACCATTGATTGATTGAATTCGGAATGTAATGTTTTTATTTTATGATATTTAAAAATTTGAGGACTGTTTTTCAACTTTCTTTCTTCCTGTTAATTATGGCAGCAATATGCTGCACTTCCTTTCTGTTTTGGAAATGTCATTATTCCTTTTGAAGAGATTTCATATTACCATTAACTTCTTCAGTTGTCTAATGAGGCAGAGTACAACAGAAAACCTTCTAGTAGAAGATCATATGCACATTGTTTATCTTGTATGTCAATGGCTTGATAGTTGAATTGGAAATTATAAGGCAAGGATTTTCTGAGGTAAATCAAACATTTTATTGATATCCAGTAAAAAATTTACAGACTGAGATACAGAAGTAATTATGTATCCTTTTATTTAATATATTTTTTGTTTGGTAGAAGCTTCTTCAGCATTGGAAATCATTTATTTCTATTTTTTCAACAATGGAAAAGACACGGTATATCCAAATTAATATCCTCTTTTGCTTTGGTAACTCTTCAGCTCAAGAACTATGGAGTCTTGCACATGGGTTGATCAAGAATTTTACATAATCGTTTGAACGTGATCCCGATGTCTCGTTTCTTTGACACCCTGTTCTCCTCTCTTGTTCTTCATGGCTAATTAGTTCTTCCATTTTATCAGAGGATGCGACTTTCAAAAAAAATTATATATATAAATGGAGTGCAAGAAAGACAGCTTTTTTTTTAACTATATATTAAAGTTTTGGCAAAACTTCGCGATCAATTGTTCAACATAAGAATAATTGATGAAAATGAAAACAAGGTTAAGGGAATACCTGAGATTGAAGAATAGCAAAATGTTATTCAGGAGAAGATTATGACTTGGGAGATAGAACAGTCTATGATATGGGATTCAGGTCTTGATGAAGCTACTGAATATCTAAATGCAGCTGATGAAGCCAAAAAGTTAGCTTAAAGTTGGCACAAACCTAATACCTGCATAAGGCACAACCCATCTCATCAATCTCTAGTTCTCAATAAGTAAAAAATAGCATAATTTAGCAATTAGGTAAACCCAATCCCTAAAATTGATTAACCAGTCAACAGTTCATTGATAGTAGATCAATACCTCTAAATCTCAAGCCAATGCCCATAATATAATCAAACATAATCAAATCAAGCTGAAGTAAAATTAATGGAAATTAAATGATAATTGCATAGAAAGGAAATAAAGTTACCTAGGCAGTGTGTCATAGTATCGCGGTTCCAGGGGAATCTTGAGCCAATGAACCCAACGTCAATCAACTGATTCTCAAAAATCCATTCACATAATCTCGCAGATCCATGGGTGTTGAAGAAGTCCAATCCATCCACGTCTGTGTTTGATGGGCAGGCTCTTTCTCAAGCATAATGCAAGAGTTTTCACATCGATCGACAAGCGAAAACAGAAATCCTTAGAATTTTTTCATTAGCTTCTTCTTTTTTAATTTTTTTAAATAAGAAAAAATGATAAATTTTTGGTGGGAAAAGTTCCTTTACAAATTGTTAAAGTCAATAATGAGGGTAACATTTATTAATTGATATAAAATTAGAATTTGGCCATAAAAGGTAAGATTTGAATGATACAATTTTTTACCCTCATAAAAGAAATATATAAATAATACATTTAATGAGAGGATTTCCTTACTCTCGTTAATTTTTCATCACTAGTAGTGACTTTTCTTGTAGTGATATTAGGAAAATACAATAAAAAATATAATAGCCAAAATAATATATGTATAATAAATAAATTAACAACCATAATGGATAAGATAATTAATAGTTCAGATAATTTGGCATGATTTTTTTTATATATGGTATAATATAAGAATTAAATATAATTAACAACCTCAGTATTTAAATCAAATGTGATTTAATTACATAATAATTAAAGTAACTAAAATTAATTTGCTGGATAAAATTATCATTATTACTTATTTAATAATGATAAATCCAATTATTAAAAACCATATTACACTTGGATAATTGAGAATATGGGAGATAGACAAAATGACCGTAAAATACTTACTACTTATCTTTTATATATAACTATTAATAACAAATAAATTAGTAATTTAATAGAAGTTGAGATAAATATGCACTTCTATAATTTACTATGAATAAAATATTATAATAAGACAAAACAAATTAATAAAAAAATAAAAAAAATTATATAAAAACTAAATAGTAATTAATTACGAGTTCAATATCTAATAATAACGTGAAATGTACGTTAGTGAAAAACTAATATATATATATATATATATATATAATTCGTCCTTTAATCCGGTAAGAATGGTACTGAATTTACAGTCAAGTCTTTTAAGTTTTTTCCGGGATTGTTTAGTTGTTTGTAGATATGTGTAATTCGTACTTTAATCCTTGTTTGTTTAGCTGTCTTTAAACACTTTTTTTTTAATCAATTTTATTAAAATATTATAGTGGTTAATTGGCAACACAGTCTAACTTTGTTGGGAATAACTATATATTGTGTTTAAATCCCACTAAATATATCATTAATAAAAGGTGAAGAACTTTAATTATATTAAGTTGAGAGCATAATTAGTTTCAAACCTTAAAATGAATAGATATATATCTTTGTGGGTCAAAAAAAAATCATCTTATTTATTATAAAATACAAGTATTTCTTTTAATTGATATTTAATTAGAGCAATTAATCTGCTAATATTAAATGAATTTTTTCGTATTTTTTATTTTTTTAATCAGAACTTAGATGAGTTGGTTAATTCATACATCAAGTATATATGGAATGACCGTTCATATTCTCTTTCGATATTTTAAAAAAAATTTAGCTAGCTCTGACTCTGAGCATCTCTTTGCAATAAATTTTTTAAAATAAAAACTTGTCGACATGAGGTAGCAATTAAAAACGTCATCTCAGACGTAATTGTTTTAACTAATTTATTTTCTTAATTTTTTTTGTTGTTTGCAAAATTAAAAGGTTATCTACTTTTACAAAAATATCAAATGATTAAAATTTATAAAATATATTTCTTTATTATGTATATATAATATATATATGATTATTATAAAATTCTTAAATCTTCTTGTTTTAAATCATATATATTTGTATTATTTATTATAAATCTGTAATTTATTTAGGTGTTTTTTTTTTTCAGAAAAATAATAAAGGAAGAAGATGGGAATATATACAATGATCCCAAAAATTCTAAAGGAGAGGGGACACTGCAGAAACGTATAAATAAATAAATAAATAAAAAGAAAATTGACTACACAAAATTGAAAATTTCCAGCGTATGAAGTCCAAATCAAGGAAATTTACACGTACAACCCCGCCCAAAGTTGTTCCATTTTAGGCTCGTGAAGAATGTGTCCCTTTAAGTTTTAACCGTCACTTTGGGTTTTTAATGGCGGTTCTCTGCGTCATTATCACAAACACCTAATTAAATACAAATTGTCCACTCATATCATACATCATTATATAAACATACAACTCTGCTTCCCATGTCTCTGCGCCAACCACATCTCTCTCTTATTTGCATTGATACTATTATTTACTACATAAATACTTCAACAATGTTCATCTTTCTCCTAATCTTTGCCTGTCTAGGGTTTTTCCTCTTTTCTAGTTTCTTCTTCTTTCAATTTTTTCAAGATTTTCGTAATGCCCACATAAAGTTACTCCCTAATCATGGCCCTCTTTCTTATCCAATTATTGGCTGTTTGCCTTCTTTCTACAAGAATCGTTTTCGTCTCTTAGATTGGTATACTCAGCTTTTATCGGTGTCGCCAACTCAGACCATCGTAGTGCAGCGGCTAGGTGCTCGCCGCACCATTGTCACTGCTAACCCGGCCAACGTAGAGCATATTCTCAAGGCCCACTTCGCTAACTTCCCTAAAGGCGAGCCTTTCACTGAAATTCTTGGGGACCTTCTTGGCTGTGGCATATTCAATGTCGATGGTGATCTGTGGTGCACTCAGCGTAAGCTTGCTAGTCATAATTTTAGCACCAAATCTCTACGAGAATTCGTGGTTAAAACGCTGCAGGAAGAAGTGGAGAATCGTTTGATACCTTTATTAGATGAGGCAGCAGATAAAGAACTCGTTCTTGATTTGCAAGATGTGTTGAGAAGATTTGCTTTTGACATTGTGTGTCGAGTTTCTTTGGGCACTGATCCCTTCTGTTTGGATTTTTCACACCCAATTCCTCCTCTCGTTAAGGCTTTCGATACAGCATCGATGATAAGCGCCATGAGAGGAGCAGCACCCGTTTATGCCGTGTGGAAGATGAAGAGAATGTTCAATTTGGGACACGAAAAGAAACTGAAACAAGCAATCGAGTTAGTTCACAGCTCAGTTTTGGAGATCATTCACAAGAAGAAGAAGATTCTTGAAAATGATCAAGAAAGAAAACTAGAAAGCTGCGATCTTTTATCAAGACTGTTATCCGGTGGTCACGATGAGGAAGTAATAAGAGACATGGTGATCAGTTTCATAATGGCGGGAAGAGATACAACATCTGCAGCAATGACGTGGCTCTTCTGGTTGCTATCGAAGAACCATAAAGCAGAGGAAATGATTTTGAAAGAATTAAGTTCTTCACTAAAAAATGGTGAAAGAGCCATGGATTTTGAAGTATTAAAAGAAATGAACTTCTTGAAAGCAAGTTTATGCGAGTCCATGAGACTGTATCCTCCAGTAGCGTGGGACTCGAAGCATGCTGCCTCCGATGATGTCTTGCCAGACGGGACATTTGTCAGGAAGGGAGACAGAGTTACATACTTCCCCTATGGAATGGGAAGAATGGAGAAGCTATGGGGCAAAGATCAGCTCGAGTTTAAACCGGACCGGTGGTTTGATGAGGATCCGGCTGGGTTAGGGTCCAATACCCGTAGTACTCGAACTCTAAAATCGGTGAGCCCGTACAAGTTTCCCGTGTTCCAGGCGGGTCCAAGGGTGTGCCTTGGCAAGGAGATGGCGTTCATACAGATGAAATACACGGTGGCTTCGATCTTGGGCCGGTTCCAACTCAGACCGGTTCGAGAGGGACAGCCGGTTTTTGTTCCCCTGTTGACAGCTCATATGGGTGGTGGGTTGAAGGTTACGGTCACGAGAAGAAACAAAAATAAATAAATTATATTGTTGGTTTGTAAGCATAGATCTAGAGAAATTAAGAATGGTTCCATTCCATGCATTTGTAAATTAATCTGTCCAAACGCGTTAGAAGAATGAACTAATTATTATTATTTTCATGCAATAGAATAGCCGATGAAATTGGCTTTGTGGACAATAATTTGGATTGACCAAACACCAGATATTTGTGAATCTCTTACCCCACGACTTGTACAATATTAAAATGGGAGTGATTCTCTTCTCCTATTCGGTTCGCTCTAGAGATCGGAAAATCCTAGTCCTCAACATTTGCTAGAATTAGTGGGACTAATTCTAATACTAAATTTTTTTTTATCATTATTTAATTATATATTTTACATAATTCCTACATATGCATGGCCTCACATTCTTTGTTTAAGTTTTTGACAGTGGAATCTTATTATATTTTTCCATCAGACATATAAGTTCACGATTGGAGTGGAAATGGGAAGGGTGAAACCCATTTCCCATCAACTCGATTACCACTCTCAAATAGGATTTCAAATTCAATTGTTCCCAATCATAGATTTTTTCCAATTTAATCCACCTCTTGATTAGGAAAGAAAACCATATGATAAATTATCAACTTTTGGGAAGAAAAATAACTTCATTCCCAATTCTACTAGAATGATCTTAGGCAAACTTTTCATTTACTTCTTTTCAGAAGGAAGTTTTGTTTTCTCAAAATGAATGGAAAAAATATATAAAAATGTCCCATATCCAATTTAATTTTCAACTTTAATTATACAAGTTTATTCATTAGTAAGAAAAAAAATGTGAACAGTGATTGGATTAGCTAGTACCGCTTGTCGAAATAAAAATCCCAACTAAACCAATCCCTAGCTCTGTTAATTTTTCTCAATTTGTCTCTTAACCAGTTTTGGGTACTGATAGTACATTGGAATCCATTTTTTATCCAATTTAATGTAAATGTAGTGACATGATAGCTGGAATCACTTTAATAATATAAAATTATATTCTGATTGTCACATTAGTACGGAAAGACAAATTGTTACCTATCTAAAATTTCACATAACAGAAATTGAATAAAAAATAGATTTTAGATGACCACCGGCCAAAAATCGATTAAGAGGCTAATTGGAAAAAAATTGACAAATTTGGGGATGGATTATGCCTTAAAATCCCTTTCACTACATGATTTGCTTCATTTAGCAAGATATATAGGTGTAGAAAGTCCATTTTAGCCTAAGAAGCTGTTTTTGGCTTGCAAGAAAGATGGCAATCCATGCATGCATTTAAGGAATAAGAATTGAATAATTCATTAATTAGGCTGGTTTTGATCATATCATATATTTCATTTATTGCATTTTCCTTTTGATGTTAATTATTGCTGCTTTTCCTTTCAAAAACCTGACATGGTCTTTATTGAAAATGGTTGATTGATTAACTTTGGAATTAGCTTATTCAGTTTGAATTTGCATCAGATAAATTTTTAAAAAGGTAAAATGTTCTTTCTAAAATTTGAAATATGGAGTGAACTCAAAATATCATATTGAAAAAAGGGAAAACCTTTTCAATCTCATCTTAATTGCTAAGGATCTTATGATTTAAATATATATATATATATATATTTTTTGCTCTTTACCGGGTCAAGAAGCACAATGTTTTGAAATTGTCAGGAAATTTGACAAACCATCAAAATTGAAGTTTCAAAAAAGTTGATAAAATAATATTGACCGCAGAATTTAAGTTCCAAGATATTATTACTACATATGCCTGTAGGTGGAATATTGGCATAGGCCCACCGCTAATTTAACTTATACCTCCGACTGAATTTATAACTTTACGTGACACTCAGTCAACAAAAAAAAAAAAAATCTTTCTGACTCTATCAAATATTTTATTACAGTGACCTTATAAAGATTCTCAAAAAATAAACTTTCAAATTAGTTATTTTATTTTCCTCTAGAATTAATTAATGCCATATTATTCAAGGAAGTTCCTATTAAATTTTCTGAAGCAATTGCCAAGAAATTAAAACTTTAATCGAAAGGTACATAAATCTAATCATAATTTATGAGGTGAACAACTGCGAAATACTACTATATGACGGCAGAAATTTCTATAATTTTCCAGGAATTTTAACCCATGTGTGAATGATATAGAGCACACAATTCTTGGATTTTCCAGGAAAATGAAAGGCATATACAAGTAAAGCACTTTTGATCAAAAGTTATGGATCAATGAAACGTAGCTTTGTGTGTGTTGTCTGTTCATATTACCATAAACGAGTAATTATTCTGCACATCCTTGCTGGCAGACCAACCATATAGATTCGACGAATAATCCTCATTTTGGAAACTGATTAACACATGGTTTAATTTAATTAAGGTTTTCTTCATATGCATGCTGCTGGGTTTAACTATAGCCTCTAGGATTTGATCTATCCCAACTAACATGTGGGGGGTGGGGGGAAACTGAGGGAATCACAATCAATAAAAGATTTTACATGAACATAATTGCACTCCAAAGAGGAAAAAAATGACAAGGCCAATTGGACCCATTGTCCTACATCCGAATTAATGAAGACTCTCAACGTATGCTTTCAATTTTTGATATATATCCCATACATAAAATAATTGTATTTTTAATACAAATTGAATAAAATAAGTAGATACAATTACAAATTAAAATAAAAAAAATTGAAATATGTATAAAAATATTTAGTTGTCTACTGGAATAGGTTGTATAATTTGTTGCCAAAAGAAGAGGCAGGATAAAGGTGGGTGATAAAATAATAAAGAGATGGGACATATCCAACAGCTTACCATAAATTATAAGGCAAAATCCACAATTTATCTCTTTACTACTTTATTTTTTTTAAATAAAAAGTTGGGATTATCAAATCAATACAATTAAATTATGATTTATTAATTTTAGTTCATATATTATTACTTTATTAGTAATTGAGTTTTTTTAATAGTTTTTAAAAAATTAGATTGATGCTGTTAATTGACTAATAC
>CATIWF010221959.1:0-11905 GCA_949630135.1 Balakata baccata
AGTGGGACCCGCAAAGGGAGAGGATGCTTATGTCTGAAATTAGCTGTCTTGTTGTAATTTTCCACGTGTCGGAATATGATCGCTTTCGCTGGCAATACTCATAGGGTTACCTGTCAAAGAGTCCCGAGCCCTGCTGACAGCATAGAGTGAATTTGCAAATCGAGCATCGATATCCGTGTTTCGGTTTGACCCGATTTATCGGATGGTTTCCATCATGAGGTCTCGTGTCAATTGCCTATCCCCATTTTTATCGCGAATTACGAAATTCTTAGTATTTTTAATTTTTAAATTAATATTATTATATACAACTTAGAATATCTACCCTCTTTATTTTATTTTTTATTATATTATATTATATAAAATTTATTTTTACTTAATTTATTTTAAAAATAATATGCACTCTAATAATATTTATTATTTTAAAATTATTTAAAAAAACAGGTAGAATAAAAATAATAATAAAAAATTACTTAGATGTTTATTGTATTTTTTAAATATAAAAAAATAATGTAAATTTTTAAAAATAAAATTAGTAAAAAATATATATATATGTAAATGATTAAAGGTATAAAACACTTTAAGCATAAATAAAGAATAAAATAGAAAGATTCTTTAAGTAAAATCAATTAATAATTAAAATTTTAAATTATTGCAAAGCTCAAATCGAGTGTGTGCTAATTGGACGGCTGCTATGTTAGATACATTGATACATCGTTATACGGAACAACTTATCCCTTTCTTTCATGCCATTTTAAATATTATTTTATTATTTTTATTTAAATTGTTAAAGAAAATTTTACATTAGAAATATAATGGATATACAATTATTTATAATTAGTGAATTTATAATTATTAAATTTAATTGTTTAAATTTATACAATTTTGATATAGTATTGGAACTATTAGAAGACTAATTGTCGCATAATTACAAACTCTTAAATAAAATATAAATTTCAAAAAGAAAAGACTCATATTAAAAAATAAATAAATATGTGACTAAAAAAAATTTTTAATAGATAAAAATAATAAATTAAGCAAGTGAAAATTGATTCAAGCCCAATTGCAATTGAAGATGGATGTTAAAAAAATTCATATAAAAGATTTTTTAACGCACTTATTACTTTTTGGACTTGTTTAATCTTTCTTCATAATAAATAATATCTTTACGCCCTTAGACATTGAATGACAGTTTAATCGTCGTTAATTCTGTCTAATTAAATCCTCTTTTATTGCCATTTTTCTAGAATTTTGATTATATCGTGTTTGATAAGAATTACATTATCTCTCACTCCTCAGTGTTGAAAAGGAATGAAGTTGAAACAATACAAAAGGCAACAAAATATTAATGCCTATCAAGCTAATCAATTTCCGTCATTCAATAAATTAAGTTCACCATAAAGTGTTTTTCCATAATTATTTAAAAAATTGAAAATTGTTTTAATATAAATCAATCATTCTCATTACTGATGGTTTGTTTTTGGAAAAAATAAAAATAAAAATTTATCTTTATCATCTCGACTCTAATTTTATATACATTTTATTCGCTTTTTTATTATTTTTTAAAATTAATTATTAAGTTAAAATTAAAATTATTATATAGATATTATATATAAAATTCATATATTTGTTATATATAATATCCATATATACATCTCTGAATTTTTATTACATATATTTCACATATACATTTATTTCGGTTTTTTATATTATTTTTTAAGTTAATCTTTAAGTTCAATGTAAAATCTCACATAGACATTACATATATAATTCATATACTTGTTACATATAATATCCACGTATACATCTCTATACACTTGTTGCATATTTTTCATATATACATTTTATTTTACTTTTTTTATTATCATTTATTTAAGTTTATTGTTAAGTTCAAGTTAATATTCTCACATAAATGTTACATATATAATCTATATACTTGTTTTTATACACAAAATTCAGATATTCATTTTCACAAAATTGTTGTATATATTTCACATATCTATATATCAAAGAGAAAATAATAGTTATGCGAAAAATGAGAGTGATTAGGGCAGTTAAAATTTCTAATATTAATTAAATGTTGCAATTAATGTGAAAATTTATCTTTCCTAAAATGAGTTCCTTAGTTTGCAGGATTAATACTAAATGATAAATATATGTTACAGAATAAATTGGGTATTTTATTTTATTTGAAACATAGTTTTGATATTTTTTAATTTGAGTTATTAAAAAGACATTACTTATATAGAAAGTCATATATGTGTCCATTTTCCAAAAATATAGATCGAGTAATTTTAAATTTTATGGATTTCATAAAATCCATGCATTTTAAATATATGGATTTTAAAAATTTTATTATTTGATTGGACTATAAAATCCATGGATTGCGAACTTACACTTATATTTGATTCATTGACCATAATCCATGGATTTAACAATTAATTTTCAATTTTACCCTTTATTAAATATTGATAATTTATTATTTATTAAACATAAAAAAATCAATTCTATTATACATTTAAAATTTTGAAAAATAAAATTAGTTATTTTAAGAGTTGAAAAATAAAAAAAAATATAAGTTATTTTACGTTATCATATTTAATTACATTACTAAAAATATTTTTTATTAATAATTTAATGCATATTAACACCATATAATAATAATAATAATAATTTAAAACAATTAATTGAAATTAAATAAAAATTATTTTTACTTTCTAAGGATTAAGGATAGTTTTGAAATACTATTAATTTATTAGAAATAATTCAGTTTTACCATCAATTTTATGAAATTTCATTTATACCGAAAATGTTTCCTTTCATACCATTTTTTCTCTCTTTTTGTTGAGGGAAGATGAAGAAAGCAGAACATGATTTCTTGATTCTATAGATGACTGAATTCGATGCCTATAGCTCTGTCATTGGACTATCGCTTGAACAAAATTCAACTTTGTTGCAGTCGAACTTGCCACAACAAAAGCCAAAAAAGAAAAGCAACAATGACACTTCTCTAAGCATTTGGTCGCCGTCGAAGTGTAGCAGTGCTATTTTTCTAAGAATTTAGTGTCATCGGAGCGCACTTGCAATGCCGTCATTACTTGCCTAATCGAAATTTTATCTTCTAAATTTGTCCTCTCCAGACGCTATAATACCATCTTCCAAACTATGCTGCTGATATGGTTAGTTTGTTGAGGGATTCTTCAATGAGAGCCATGTTCATCGACACAAGAATTTTTTTCTTATCTTACTAAAAATGACAATCCTGTAGTTTTTACTTTTTATAATAGGGAAGTGGTGAAAAAAATTGTATAGTGCAGAAGCAATAGAGCAAGAATGAAAGAAAATTTAATTAGATGTATTGCCATTATTAACTAAGTTAAGAAAATAAACAAAGGCAAATTCAATTCTATCAATCTATTATGTCCAGGCTAATCAAATCAAGGTAAAGAATGCTTTCTTAGTTTTTGTTTGGTTCGTGAGTAATTGAACAAAATATAAAAGAAAATGACATTGATGTGGAAAATTTGCATTGTATCAATTTATTTAGCCAATTAGTAGATAGATGGTTTTAAATACTAAAATTTTCTCAATTTGAATTTCCAAGTATTTCCAATATATTTTCAAGATATTCCAAAAATATACCTGAAATATTTTTAAAGTATTTCAAAAGAATTTTTAAGATATTCTCAAGGTATTTTTAAAAATGTTCAGAGTATATCTAATGAAATTTTAAAAAATTTCTAAGGTATTCCCAACTTATACCGAACCAAGGTATATTCAAGATATATTGAAGATATACTGAATGCGTACTTTTTGGTATACTTTGGGGTAATTTTTTAAGTTTGGATATTTTTATAATATTTTTTAGATACTTTGGATATTTTTGAAAAAACTTTAACTGGAAGTAATGTTGTAATATTTTAGGAGTTTTTATACATTGTTTGAGATTGAGTTATAGAAAAAGTCGTTTCGGAAAAAAAATTTGTATTTTTTATTTTTTTTATTTTTGAAAATTGTCTTTAGTAGAAGCAGATAAATATATATGTTTTTCTAAAAGTATGTTTGAAAAAGCAGTTTAGATAATTAAATAAAAAAAAATTAAACCTACTTTTAGGAACTTAACAACAATTCCAAACACCCCCTTAAATATTTTTTTAAAATTTCCAATAGAAAAGTAAATCAAAACCCTAATTTAATATAGCAAGATTAAAAAAATTATTATTTATTTATGATGTTTGACATCATGGAAACCAACTCGACTCTAGTTAATACTGTATCTACTCCACTTTCTCTCTCACCTTCTTTTTCTTTTGATCGGTTATAGGCATCATAAGGACTGAAAAAATGAATCTCAGTAATGAGAGTTTTCTTATCATTAAGAATATGATAAAGCTTATAAAGAAAATCTATTTTATTTCCATTGGTAGTCCTTAAATATTTTTTAAAAATTTCCAATAGAAAAGTAAATCAAAACCCTAATTTAATATAGCAATATTAAAAAAATTATTATTTATTTATGATATTTGACATCATGGAAAACCAACTCGACTCCAGTTAATACTGTATCTACTCCACTTTCTCTCTCACCTTCTTTTTCTTTTAAGACTGCCCATGGAAATAAAATAGATTTAGTTTTATCATATTCTTAATAATAAGAAAACTCTCATTACTAAGATTCATTTTTTCAGTCCTTATGATGCCTATAACCGATTAAAAACTACTTGGAAAACACATATCAAGTCTCTTGTTCAGAAACCAAGCAAATCTGTAAAAGAGTATGTACAGTCTTCCTCTTTTGATCATTGTACAATTAAAGCAATAAGTGAAGAACAATTTGTTTCATTAGAATTCCCCTAGAATTCGTACCTCTCTAGAGAAAAGAAGTCTATTCTCATCTTCACTTTGGAGCCATCCGTCTTGCCCTTTCATATTATGGAAGGAAAGGATTATCTTTGTTTGCTAGTCTGACTTTGCTAGACACTAGATATCAACAATATCAACATGTTGTAATTAGTAAAGTAGAAACTTCTCTTAATATTGGGATAATATTGTTTACTTTTTATCCCAATTTTAATTTGTCACTTAAAGATCACTATGTGCTTTCAACGCTTAAAGTCCAAGTCCAAGTCACTGGTGCACCCCAAATTGTGTTTGCTACAGCTTCAACTCTTCATTATCAGTTGATCTACATAGTACATAATCATGTTCTGGATATTACGTCTCCTGTTTCAAATTATGCATTATTTATTGTAGCTGATGCGCAACATATTCCTACTTATGTACATGTTTCTACACAGATTTCTAGAGATAAATTGGTTAAATTGTTACCAGACACTTGGGTAACAAACTATGAAAAGATTCATTAAACATCCTAACCAATTCAACACCTATAATCATGTTTTTACAAAAAGGTTGATGGAATTGTAGAAATAAAGTTTATTAGGACAATATATCCTAGCACCAGTTTTTTTTGTCTCTTCTCTACTTAGTTCATGATCCAACCAGTTGAACAAAATGGAAGGAATAAGGATCACAGGATTTGACTCTCAAGGCACACCAATTTATGCAATGTATCAAGGACATCATAAAGTCCTAAATGTTGACTGTTGTTATGAAGATTGTCTGTAGGATGCTCTTTATGAAAGTGATGAAGATGATTCTCCTTCTCGGAGAAAGAAGAAAAAAGGAAAAACTAAAAAACTACTAAGGTGAATATTTGATGACAATGATCCATCTATTGGTTTATTAGGACAATCGTCTGGTAAATATGACTTTATTATCATTTACTCTAAGCCAGAATCTTTTAGAACAAAGGTGCCTACACCAACAAATCCTGATTGGGATGATTCTCCAAAGCCATCACCTTCTACATTAGATCCTTCATCTCTAGCCCTACCTTTCTTAATTTACAACAAAGGCTTACAATGAATTAAAAGCATGAGTCCAAATGGGTTCCAAAACCTGTTGTGACTCCTCCACGAGTATAAGCTTTTGTTCTTCTAGTTTGCATGTTCCAACCAACTGAGGAAGATTTTCCTTCTTTACAAAAAAGTATGGTAGACCCAGTTAAACAAATTAAATGAACTCCATATGTTTGTTCCCCTGGTCCTGATGCACAGGGAAGGCCGAATATGTTCTCAACTGGTAAATTAAAAATGCTTTAGCTCAGAATTCTGTTCTTCAAAGAATTGAGACTAAGGTTGATGCAATTTCAAATAAAGTTAACCTAGTTGAAACTACCATGCAGAGTCAATTCAATTTTCAACAAGAGTTTATGTTTAAACTCCAAAGACAAATAATGACTCTCTATACTAAATTAAAGCAAATGATTCATAATCAAATCTCTGGTCCTAGTTTTCAATAGAAACAAGATGAGATTTTGAGATTGAAGCAACAGTTATCTCAAGTCGAAAGAGATTTGCATGTTAAAACTCCATTCAACCCTTTTGCCTTTACCAACATTTTACCTTTACCTGAAACAACCACTACTCCTACTCTTGTCCAACCAAAAGTTAACTTAAGCCTTCTTCAATATGAAAACTTTCAAAAAATGCTTAAAGCACAATCTAGTAAACCTAAACCATCGAAGGAAAAACCAACTATTACAATAGCCACGTCATCAACTACCACTCCATCCACTACTCCTCCCAGCACTCAAAAACCTGGAAAAGAACCTAAAACATAACCCCCTGGCCATCTTTCTAAGATTTCTAAGATCCCTATCAATACCTGATTCAGGAACCTTATCACCAGAATCTTATTTCCTCCAATCCGTTTCATCAGCTGATACTGCTAAATCCACTAGTTTCTCTATACCATCTATTAAGATGGCGAGTTAAACTGAGCCAGCTTCTACAAACTTATCTACTGTTGTTGATCCCATAGAGCCTTACTAAATAAAATTTTCAAATGAAGAAATGTCTAGTGACAGTCATTCTACTACTCAAAAGAAGAAAGATACAAGATTGCTTTTTGCAGTCCAAATTACCATCACCAATGGACACTCATGCCTTTTAGCCTCAAAATGACCCCCTTTCTTTTTCAAAAAGCAATGACGTGTAGCTATGAGGTGATCTTATCCTCTATATTGATCTACATTAATGATATTCTCCTCTTTTCAATGGATGACAAGAAGCATCATTAACTTTTGCAAAAATTTGTAGGAAGTTATGTGTCAATATGGAATTATGCTTTCTAAAAAGAAAATGCAAATTGGTAGACAAGAAATAGACTTTCTTGGCATAACCTTCAAGGATGGGATTTATTAGCTATGCTCTCATAAAGAACAAGAGCTATTACAATTCCCTGATAATGATCTATCAATAAAGCAAGTTCACCAATTTCTAGGTGTGGCTAATTATGCAGAGACTTTATTCCAAAGTTCACCAAGTGGACTTATCCTTTGCAGCAACTTTTGAAAAGGAAGCCACCACTATGGACAAATGTCCAAACCCAAACTGTAAAGAAAATTAAGGAGATATGTTCAAATCTTCCTCTTTTATAGATACCGATAACAAGAAAAAGAATTCTCCATACAGATGCAAGTGATGAATACTGGGGAGCAATTCTTTTTGAAGAAAAAGATGGAACCAAAAAAATATGTGCTTATATAAGTGGCAAATTCAAAGAATCAGAATGTCACTACCATTTAACTTTCAAAGAAATTTTAGCAGTAAAGAATGGAATCAAGAAATTTGACTTTCACCTAATAGGGCATAACTTTCTTGTCTTGATGGATTATTCAAAGATACTTGAATTCAAAAGAAAGCAGGTCCCACATTCTTAATTACTTTGGTGGAGTGAATGGTTTTCTAAGTTCTTCTTCACAGTTCAACATATAAAAGGAGATCAGAACCTGATTCCAGACTTATTGTCAAGGCCATTTCATAAAGAAAAACTTCTTCATTTGATTACCTCAGTACAAACCATTCCATTAATCTATATGGCTATAAAAAATCCAATCATTGATCATAAATACCCTTCATGATGGTCTTTGATTAAAACAATGACTAAGGAACAGCAAACTGAGAGAATGATCGAAGCCCAATACTCAACTATTAGACAGTATGGGAAAATATTCATCCTACCAGAAGTCTTCAACCCACAATGTCCTTTATGGAAGTCTTCAATCTACCAATTGAATTCCTTGTCTTTGGCGATACCCTTTCGCCACTAGTCTAGTTTTGAAGGTTTCAACCTTTCCATTTAAACCAATTTTTCTTTTGTATATCCATTTATTCCCAATAGGTGTAATACCTTCAAGTGGATCTACAAGTTCCTAAACTTGGTTCAAATACATTGAATCTATTTTAGAATTCATGGCCTGAAGCTATTTTATAGAGTCTATATCTGATATAGATTCTTTATAAGTAATAGGGTCATCTGAATGACAATTTTTTGCATGAATGAACAACTCTTGCATAATCTCATACATAAGATCTAATCTCTATAGTACTTGAGATACTCTACTAGACCTACGTGGTTCTTGTGTGATGACAGGATTAATAGACATTGGATCATCATTGGGCAAGTGTGTCTCAACTTGTTCAGTTTATTGGTCATTTGATATTTCATCAAGTTCTACTTTTCTACTTATGCCTCCATCTTGAATAAGCTCTTTTTCAAGAAAGATAACATCTCTACTGATTACAACTCTATGTTCATCAGAAAGATCAAAGTAGTATCTAAGAGTGTCCTTTGGATATCCAACAAACCTTCCTTTAACATATTTTTCTTCTAATTTGTCTGTTTTAAGCTTCTTAATATAAGCCCAACAACCCCAAATCTTAGCATGCTTAAGACTTGGAGCCCTACCAATTCACATCTCATATAGAGTAGTAGCAATAGCTTTAGAAGGAACTATGTTAAGAATGTAACAAGCTGTTTCCAAAGCATAGCCCCAAAAAGAAATAGGGAGATCAGTGTAGCTCATCATAGACCGTACCATATCTAATAAACTGTGGTTTCCTCTTTTAGAAACACTATATAATTATGATGTGCCTGGAGGTGTTAGTTGTGAAATTATTCCTTGTTCTTTAAGGAATTCACTAAACTCAATACTTAGGTATTCTCCTCCTCGATATGATATAAAAGTCTTAATAATTTATCCTGTTTGCTTTTCTACTTGTGCCTTGAATTCTTTGAACTTTTCAAAAGATTCGTGCTTATTCTTCATTAAGTACACATAACCATATTGTGAGTAATCATCAGTAAAGGTTATAAAGTAGAAAAATACTCCTCTAACCATTGTACTAAAAGGCCCACATACATCACTATATATGAGATCTAAAATATATTTGGCCCTTTCCATTTGTCCTACAAAAGGAATTCTGGTCATTTTGCCCTTAAGACAAGTTTCGCAAGTTAGAATTGGGCTTGAATACAATTAGTTCAACATGCCCAATGTTGTTAACTTGTTCAACCTATCTTGTGCAATATGTCCTAATCTTAAATGCCATAAATACTTTAGATTAGATTTAGATTTATAGATAGTATTCACAACTAAATATTGTTCAATATGCATCTTATCATTCCTTTGCAAATAAAATAAGTCATCTTGTAATAAACCAATACCAATAAATTCATTTCCGAAATGAATATTGCAAACATTATCCTTAAATGTAAAAATATAACTGTTTCTAGTCAAACTAGAAATGGAAATAACATTTCGATATGCATTAGAAATTACAAAACAATTATTTAAAACTAAAGAATGAAAGGATGACAAGCTAAGTGTTGGAGAACCAATGGCCTTGGCAGCAACTGTTGCCCCATTCCCAACCTTCAAGACCATTTCATCCTTCTCAAGGATTCTGCTGCTTCCCAGATCCTGTACAAATGCATATATATGAGATGAAGCACCTGAATCTAATATCCAGGAGTATAATGAGCAACTAGAAGAATTTGTAAAGCAAGAAATATGTATACCTTCTGAAGGCACATCCTTTTCCTTACCATTGACCTTCAAGGATTGGAGAAACTCTACACAATTCCTCTTCCAATGACCATCCTTGTTGCAAAAGAAACATTTTCCTTTAGCAGCTGCTTTGGCCTTACCCTTGTCTTTTGATACTCCCTTTAAAGGTTTTAGAAAATGAGTGCTCTTATTCTTCTTTCCCTTTCCCTTTTTAAAAGAACAAGAAGTTGAACCATGGATAAGAAGAGTCTCCTTTCCCTTACCCTTCATTGCTCCATTTGCTATGGTTAACATATTAAGAAGCTCAGGCAGAGAACACTCTATCTTGTTCATATGAAAATTTACAATGAACTGTGAGAAGGATTCTGGAAGTGGTTGAATGATCAAATCCGTCTGCAAATTAGTATCCATGTTGAAGTCTAAATTCTCAAGTTCCTCAATGTATTCAATCATTTTGAGAACATGAATTCCAACATCAGTGCCTTCAAGCATTTTGGGCCTAAACAATTTCTTAGATATCTCATATCTAGCGGTCCTACTTCTCTCACCTTATAATTCCTTTAAATCTAGAATTATATTAGTAGCTCCTTGCATTTTATCATGTTGCCTCTGGAGTTCTAAACTCGTAGAGGCCAAGATATAGCAAGTAGCTTGGACATCATCATCCTTCCACTTTTCAAGTGTTATTCGCTCTTCTTCACTAGTTTCTTCAGGTAGACTAGGAATAGGAGTATGAAGGACATATTCAATTCGCTCAAATTTGAGAACAATTCTCAGGTTTCTAAGTCAATCCACAAAATTTGCCACAATGAGCTTGTTGACATCTAGTATGCCTCCAATTGGGTTACTTATTTTGTGCATTGTCATATTGACTGCAAAAATAACATAATTAATTAGTTTTCTATTTTGTGCAACTTCCAATATGATTTTGGCCTTTAAATCAAATTGGTACTCTCACTAATTTGGCGTCACTCACACTTCCAAAATAAGTAACGGAAATCCTTATTGGGTAGAATTTCTAGTGAGTGATTGGATCCTAAAATTTCAATATACCTCAAGTTCATATGCTAATCTTGGTATATTAAAATTTTAATAAATAACTCTTATTCTATGCATTTCAGGCATCATCCAATCTATTCTCTTAGCTCATAGTATTTTAAACCTCAGGCTCATATATCATTTTTGGCTCATTATATATAGTTAAGTTTGACACACTATTCAAAAAATGTATATATGTTTCATTAATTCTCTCAAGTTCATAAACTTTTCTTAAAAATTAATAAACATATATATATTTACAACATCTCATGTTTAACAAAATTATTAAAATATCTCTTTTGAATTTATATCATCCCTATGTTTTCATAGCCAATAATATAATTATAAAATTTTTATAATTTTGCATAGTGGAGAACCATGATATTATTTTATAAATTATATCATATGTCAACTTAATTTTAATTGAAAGATTTTATCTTTAATTATTATGTCTCACTTTTCATATGCATCCATTTTGTGCGTATATATATCTCATACATACATACATTTAAGTAAATAAATAAACTCAGATGATTATGGAATATCTATAGATCCAATCCTAGTCATAAGGATTGAGCAGAGTTTAGGGTAATCCAATTTACTAAAAAAAATTAAAATCCTTGGTTATCAAGCTTTCACTGGTTCCTTGAGAAAATTCTAAACCTCCATAATCTTATTCTTCTCCAAATTACATTAATTATCTTTGGCATACCAATGCGAGATTACATAAAATAGAGCCCGCAGACCCAAAATTTAAATAAATAAAATTACAACCCAAATTTGAAATCCAATCATATCGGTTTGCCTAAATCTATGATCATCCTACATATAATAAATAAATAATCAAATTATATAGATCCATTTTACCTTTTTAATTTAATTGAAACTCTTTGAATTAAATTATTTTAAATTTAAACTCCTTTAAATTTAAATTTTCCCTTTAAATCTTATTTT
>CATIWF010221965.1:0-10411 GCA_949630135.1 Balakata baccata
TTTATATGGAGCAAATTGGATGAAAATTAGAATTCAGGAGACAACATGTGCCAAAAACCAATATGGGGGGCAAAATGAGAAAAAAATGAAAAACTCAGGGGCTACTAAGATGTTAAGCCTGAGACTATAATTTATTTGTGCCCATAAAGGATTATTTCTTATATAATAGGCTCAAGTCATACCCAGCCCTCCTAAAGATATTTGTTTTAGCCACTTAGGCATGTGCAGCGATTTTTTGTCCACTTAACTATCTGAACTCTTTTTTTGATTCATCTTATCTCCTGTCCAATTTATAAAACGTACATGCCTTCCCCATAATACTGACTTGCCAAGAAAATTTGACAAATGGCAAAGTGCAATGGACTTCATGTGACTAAGTAGAACAAAAATCGCAATAGAGGGCTAAATGACGAAAATAAACATCTTTAAGCACCTAGGTATGACTTAGTGGCAGACCCAAACGTTCAATGTAGAGGAATCAAGTTCATATATTTTCATTATAAAATCATATTATATAATAAACTTATGTAATAAACTATTATGTCTAAACATAAGTAAAATAAAAATAAAAAAATAACAAGTTTACGGGCATCTCTAATAATATTCTTTATTTTAATGAGTATTGTAATGGAATAAAGAGCATTTTAGAGCATATTTCAATATAGAGTAAAATAAATTTACAATTCTAATGGATTCTTTGTATTTACTCTTCATTTTACTCTCATACAAACTACTATTTATTAAAAGAAAAAAGAAAATTTTATTTATTATAAGAAAAGATAAAAGTATTTCTAGAAAAACAAACTAATAGAGAGAATTTGTACAGAAAGTTGATGTGTATTAATTATAATTAGAATAAAGAGTGATATAATTGGACCTCTAGATATAGAGAGTCATATTCACTCTGTTCTTTAAATTTTAAAGATAAAAAGGTCGTTAGAGACTTTTTTTTATGAAATGACTCTTTAAAATAAAAAGCATAACACAAATAAAAAGTCCATTAAAAATACTCTAAGAGCTATTGGACCGAAAAAAATAAATATATCTATTTTTTTATCATTGATGATAGAACTATGGGATTTTAGATTAAAATATATAGGAGGGGATGAAAAAAAAAATTGTTACTTTTTTTTTTTTATTAGGGGGGTTGTGGCCTCATCAGCCCCCACGAGGGTCCTGAATTTATTACAGTTAATATATTCAAATCTCATAAAGAAATGTATGAAAAAGAAAAAAAAAAGGAAAAAAAAAACAATCTTTTGATGAATAAGAGGTTTCAGGTCTTTCAAGATCTCATCCTTGAGAGATGTTATGATCCAACATGACTGTATAGATTCCAACACATAATTCTGTTATAAATTAAAACAAGTTTTACTTTAGATAAGTAGTTAAATTCTCTTTGTTTGTTACTACTCAATAAGATTCAAATTCAAAATCCTCATTTGAATCGTTAAGAAAAATGGAAAACTCAATTAGGTTTTCATAAAAATTATTTTCATATCCATCATAAATAATTACTAGACATCTTTAAGAGAATTGTTAATTAAATATCCAAATAAAAATACAAGATGAAAGAAGAAGACATCAAAGACATGTATTCCACACAGTATCCTTAAAATAAGTTCACCTCTTACCAATAGTGTTTAGAAAAACTGGCATTTATCTCCCAGAATATAACAGATATCAAGTAGATGTTAAACACATAATACTAATTTTAACCATATTTTCACTTTCTTTGATGTTGGAACAATCAATTTAGAAAGACAACCTCGCACTCGCAAATATTTATAGTAGGGTTTTCTCCTTTTCCATAATTCATAGGAAGTTTTGTCTTGCTTACTACTAGACACCTTATTGAAAAGATAATTAGCCAACAATATGTCTTTCCCCCCACATGTTCTATGAAAATCCAGAACTTATCAGTATTGCATTCATCATTTCTTTCAAGATATGATTATTCCTTTCAGCCACACCATTAAATTTTGGTGAATAAGGTGCCGTAGTTTCATGTATAATATTCTGCACAAAATTGACCAAATGATGTCATATATTCACCATCACGGTCCCTTTTCAAAACCTTGATTTTTCCATTAAGTTGATTTTCAATCTCAATTTTATAGAGTTTAAATTTCTCTATAGTCTCGTCTTTACTTTTAAGTAAATACACATAATAATATTTTGTGCAATCATCCACAAATGTGATAAAATATTTATTTTCACCTCTACTTTGAATAAATTTTAAATCACATACATCACTATGAATTAAATCAAGTGGTTCGCTTTCTCTTTCAATATTTTAAAAGGATGATATCGTTAGTTTTGCCTCAACAAAAACTTGACATTTATGTTTTAAATCAATATAAAAATTAGGTATATGGTCCAAGTTAATTAACTTTCTCAAGGTATTATATATAACATGACCAATCTATCATGTCATAAATTGGAAAACTCAAGCAAATAAGTAGAAAAAATACTTTCATTATTACATTTAATAACAATTATATTGAGCTTAAAAAGCCCATCAATAGCATACTCTCTGCCCAAACACATTACACCCTTAGACAAAACAACTTTGTCTAACTCAAAAACTATTTTGAACTCATACTTGTTCAACAATGAACCTGACACCATTTTCAGGAGTCATCTTTAGCACCACTTGTCATGCACCAAGAACTTTAAAAGTGGCAGAATTACCCATAAACAAATTTTTCCCACTTTTCGATTTGAAAGTAGAGAACATCTCACTACCTGAGCATATGTGCCTTATGGCACCAATGTCAATCCATCATTCTTTTGGGTTAGAACCAACCATGTTCACTTTTGATATCACAGCAGCAAGGTTAATATCAGAAATCTCTTGAGTAATATTTTGCCAGAGATTTACTTCATTGCTCCTTTTCTTCTTAGGGAGCTTGCAATTAGAAGCTTTGTAACTCATTTTGCCACAATTAAAGCATTTTCTTAGGAATTTCTTTTTAGAAACTCCATCTTTAAGACCCCTTTTGGGCTTCTTGAATTTCTTCCTTATGGTATTTTGTCCATGTACAACAATATTTACCTTTGCTTCAGAAGAATTTAGCCCCCTTCTTTCAAAGCCTCTATTGACTTCTTCAATTCGAAGTCTAACAATTGACTCATCAATATTCATTTCCTTTCACTTGTGCTTAAGGTAATTTTTGAAATCCTTCTAGCCATGGGGTAATTTTTTAATCATAGCAGCCACTTGGAAAGTTTCACTCAACTTCATTCCTTCAGCATGAATATCATGAAGAATAACTTGAAGCTTTTGAACTTAACTTACCACAGTCTTAAAATCCACCATTTTATAGTCTAGGAAATGTCCAACTATAAATTTCTTGGCACCGACATCCTCAGATTTGTATTTCCAGTCGAATGATTCCCACAACTGTTTAGCAGTCTTGATTCCACTATATACATTGTATAATGAATCATGCAACCCATTCATGACATAATTCCTATACAAGAAGTCGGAATGATGCCAACTGTAATAAGTCATCCTTGTTTAGACATCTTGCTTATCCTCTTTAAGAGTAAAAGTGTCCTCAGCCAAGAACCATGAAATGTTCAAGATAGTCAGGTCAAACAACATTTTCTACTGGCACCTCTTGAAATTCAAGCCATTGAATTTTTCCGATTTCTCTCCATGTTTCACAGATACTGTCACAAGCACAACCGAAGAGACAACCCGATCAGCAGAAGTTAATGGCTGGTAACCATCTTGAACATTGGTAGCAGATACCATGTTATCCATTTCACTGAAACAACAAACCAAAATATTAATTCTAAGAATTAATAAATCCAAATAATGAATTAATAAAAAGATAATTTGTCTTTAGATTATTAGAAAAATTGTTAATTCAATATCCGAATAAAAATACAAGATGAAAGAAGAATAAACATGAGGCATGTGTTCCACACAGTGTCCCTAAGATAAATTCGCCTCCTACTAACGGAGTTTGGAAAAATTAGTATTTATCTCCCAAGATATAACAAATATCAAGTAGATATTGAACATACAGCACCCACTTACAGTGAACTAAATATATGTCACTCTCTATCAATTGAGAAGTAGAACAAGGAGGAATAAGTATTTTTTTCCAAGAGTTATTTTTTTTCAACAAGAGCTAAGAATTCCTATTTATACTAGACGAATGAGATATGAGATTAATTGTAATAAATCTTTTTAAAGACTGTCAATTATGTCTTTGTAACATTCAAATAATTGTGAATTTAATCTTTAAAACATCAGAAAATGAAAATCCAAAAGACAAGAAGCTCAAAAAACAAATCTGGGGAACAAATGACACGGACGTGTTAAATTCATACAGGCGTGTGGATTAGCCATACACACACTGTAACACAATAACACAGGCGTATGGAATCCATACAAGTGTGTCAGAAGCATAGTCATGTCAAATGACACAGGCGTGTTGATCAATATTGTGTACACACAACGACACAGGAGTGTGGAATCCATACAGGTGTATCAAAAAATATAGTCGTGTCGAATGACACAAACGTGTCATTCATGTCTTTCAATTCCCATAAATAAAAATATAAAAGTTGGGCTTGTTCTGAACCATGGAATTTCGGTCTGACATTCGTATACGCATATTGCACACTCACGCATTGGCCTATCCTGGACCATGGATTTGCACCTCCTCTGTGCCTCAGTGCGTGAGAGAGAGCCTTCCATGCTATTTTCTTACCAATATAAGAATGCATTTTTCTATTTAAAACATGCTTCGACCTTACATCTTAGCGATGTTGGACAAGTTTCACTCACCACTTTCACTTTATTTTTTTTTATCAAGAAGCTCACTTTGAGTTTCAATTTCTATTCACATATTCTTCATTTTCAGCATATGAATACAATACTTCATAGTCTTCATGTCAATGAACACATATCCAGATTTTTCTTCCAAAACCGAGTTGTGGTACCCTATCGAAATGGCTCATAATCACAATTTTTTCAACAATAAATATGATATCATACAAATAAAATATTTAAATATCAAATCTATTAAAATTTTTTTAGATAGAAAAAATATTTTTTTTTTGGTCAAAAACAATGTGAAATATTTGAAAATTAAAAAGAATTAATGCCTATTACATCTTACAGATATATGTTTATTTCCTCTGTTAGAAAGCCCTTATTTTGAGTCAGATTAAAGGTGCTTTCAATGTGTATACTTCGTTGAATATTGGCAGATATTTGGGATTGTCCTCTCTTTTTGGCAAGAATAAAAAAGCGATTTTTACTTATTTTAGGGACAAGTTGTAAAATAAATTGTTTGGTTGGTATGGTAAAATGCTATCACAGACCGGTCTTTTGATAAAGTCTATTGATAAGTCGTCCATGTTTATTGTAAAACCACTTTTCTTTTGCTTGTTTCTCTTTCCTAGTTTTTCCTAATTTTTTATTACTGTGTCTTGCATGTTAAATATTAGACTCTTTATTAATTACTATTTAATTTTTATATAATTTTTTTTATTTTTCTATTAATTTATTTCATTTTATTTTGGTATTTTATTCATGGTGAATTATAGGAGTGTATTCTATCAAACTACTAATTTGTTCATTATTAAGAGATATATATAATAGAGATAATAAATATTTTATAGTTATTTTGTATGTCACTTCTATTTCCAAGCATTCATATGTAATACACGTAATTTTTAATAATTGTATTCATCATTATTAAATAAATAATAATAATAATAACGTCCAGCAAATTAATTTTATTTACTTTTAATTATCATATAAATATGTCATATTTAATTTAAATACTAATATTTGTTAATTATATTTGATTTTCATATCATACTATATATATAAAAAATCACGTCAAATTATATGACTCATTAATTATCTTGCTCATTATGGTTTTAATTTATTTACTATATACCATTTATCTTGTCATTTATATTTTTTTACCGTACTTTCCTAATATTTTTTTATTAAATTTTTTTTTTAATATTAGTTATCTATTTTTTATATATATAACATAGTCACATAGTTCTAATAGAATTGGACTTCTAATTAATGAGTTATTAATACTATTCACTAATAAATTAAATTATTAAATAACAAAATTAATCCAATTGACTGATATAATTAGTACATTACACATAATTATTAAATATTGGACTCATTATTAATCATCATTTGATTTTTTTTATATAAATTTGTTTCGCCTTACTATGATATTTTATTCATAGTGAAATTATAGAAGTGTATGTTTGTCTCAAATTCTATTAAATTACTGATTTATCCATTATTAAAAGTCATATATAAAATAGAGATAATAAGTGTTTTCGGTTACTTTGTTTATCTCGCTTTATTTCCACTTTTATAGTATGATGATGATAGTTATGATATGATGTAATTAAATCATTTTTAATTTAAATACTAATAATTGTTAATTATATTTAATTCTTATATCATACCTTAAGCATTTTTTCACCTGTAATCATGCTTTGTGAAGAGAATGCAATGTCCTTTCGATCATACCAAATATTAAAGAATTGAATTCAAGTTCTGAAGATTCTTCCCAATTTCAGCAAAGAAAAAAATTATAGTTTAATATATGAAATTCATAAATTTATTCAATCGAGTATTTTTTTTTTTCATTATTGATTTTAAAATAATTTAATTATTTTTTTATGAAATACTTAATATTTAATTCATAATATTTTGTTTGAAATTTTTAATTAATAATATTTAAGAGAGCCATTTAAATAATTTTTTAATATGAAATATTTAACCGCTAATCTGACTTAGATTATTTAACTAAAGTTTGAATTCAACTACGAAGGGGTAATAGAAATATATATATATATATATAGTAATAATAAAATTGGAATAAATTATTAATATTATTCAATAATAAATTCAATTATTAAATTACAAAATTAATCTAATTAATTAATACAATCATATTGGTATTTTAATAAATTTATATGTTGCCCCTATTCCCAATTTTATATATATAGTATGACGTTGAGTTCAAAAAAAAAAAAAAATGATGAATTCTTTGTAGTGGGGATCCAATCGGAATGGGGGGCTTCTAAGATTCATTGGGTTTCATGGGAAAAATCTTGAGGAAGGAGATGTGTGGATTGGGCTTTAGGCATCTACATTCTTTTAATTTGGTTATGCTTGGGTAACAAGCTTGGAGTTTTTTTCAATTCACATACTCTTACATGTCAGATTCTCAAAGCTAGATATTTTTCTGAGGGAAATTTTTTAATTAATAGCTTGTAAGGGTTCTAACCCAAGCTTTGTTTGGCAAAGTATTTGGCTAAATTCATTATTGAAAAGGGATGCAGATGGCGCATTGGTGGGGGCAATCATATTCAGGTATCGAAGAGTCATGGTTATGTCGTGAATCAAATTTTAAAATTGAGTCTCGAATTATTGCAGAGTTGGAGGATATGGAAGTTGGTGATTTATGGATTCCTGGGACTATGGAATGGGATGCTGAGCTTTTACATGACTGTTTTAGTGATAGCAATAGTAATGAGATTTTGAATCTTCCACCTGTGAGTATATATATTTTGATGACAAATTAATTTGGCATTTTGATAAGAGGGGATTTTATTCTGTGAGATTAGGTTTCCGAGTGGCAATTGATATACTAATGGATGTGGATCCTCCTCAGGTTGCTTTTGATTGGGCTCGTATATAGAAATTATGGTGCCTCTAACTCCAAATTTTTCATTGGAGATTGTGTAGGAACTTACTGCCTATAGTTTTTAAGAGGTATGGCAATTGACAACTCTTGTGTTTTTTGTAGGGGATATGGTGAGCATTTGCTGCATTTATTTTTGGATTGTTGTTTAGCATCTAGATGTTGGGCGGGGTTGGGATTTGACATTCCTACAGTTAATGTCTCTACTTTCCTTGAATGGTTTGCTCCTGTTTTGGATATTTGTGATTCCATTCAAATCTCTAAAGTTAGCATGGTTCTTTTGGGAATTTGGAGGCAGCAAAACAACTGGTTCTGGAAAAAACAGGTTGTCCAGGCTCTTAGGATGGTGCCCTCTTCTTTGTTCCTGCTATCAAATTAATGGGAGAGTACGAATGGTTGTACACGCTTAAACAACAGAGGTGGAGGAATTTCAGTTCGTGTTTGGGAAGCATCAAAACCGTCTTTTGTGAAATGTAACTCGGATGCAGCTTTGTTGCATCAGAGTAATGCCATTGTGATAGGAGCAATGGTTCGTGACAGTTATGGACATTCCATTGCTACTTTCTCAAAGGTTGTTCTTTTGTTGTGTTCAACCAGCTGTAGCTGAGGCTTTGGGTTTGAGGGAGGTGTTAAGTTGGCTTAAGCAAGGGACTTTTCATTAGTGCTTTTGAAAATAGATGCTAAGCTTATTGTGTATGTAGTCAACGGTACTTCTATTGATCTTTCTGAGTTGGGAATTATTATATTTGATTATCGTTTCTTGCTTAATGCTTGTGATAATTTTTCTATTAAGTATGTAAAAAAGGAAGCGAATATGGTAGCTCATACTATTGCTAAAGCTTCTGGTTCTTATGCTTCTCCTTCAATGTGATTGAGTGCTCCTCTGTTTCTTGAGAATCTTCTTCATCATGATAAATCCAGCTGCATTTGGAATATTTTAAGCTTTTGTCAAAAAAAAAAAAGAATATTTTAAGCTTTGTGCATCTTCTCAATATATAGGTCCCATTTCATTTAGTTGTTGAGAGTAATTAGTAGCAGGTGATAGACATTAATATTTGGAAAAACTAATTGAATTGTTATTGTTAAAATGTAAATTTACTAATAAGAATATAATTATTTTATTCAAAAAATATATTTTTATATGATGTATGAATAAACAAAATAATTACTTGACTTAATTATTTAGTATAATTAAGATAATAAAAATAATTAATTATAAATAAAAATTTAAATAAATATATATAATTTATAAATAAAATCAACTAATTTAATATAATTTATGCTTGACATATATAATAAATAGGAAAAAGTACCCAAAAAAAAAAAAAAACTGGCATGCTTTTGTATTTTTTTTTAAGTATGTGTTATTTTTGTGCACAAAATAAAATACGTGGTATATGTCATCTGTAATTTTAAATATTCCTAGGACCATTAACTACAGGAATTTCTTTTTTTCTCTTTCTTGCATGTCACTGATATCACTGCATTATAAGTGTATTCTCTTTCCCAAGTGAATTTTAAAAAATAAAACAAATAAGAAACGCATAACTGGAAGAACGGAGATCCTTCTCTCTAAAGGGAGAGTGATCGGCGAGAGAGTGTTGCGTCTGGTCAGTGGAGAGTGTCGAAGAATCGCACTAACAAACTGCACCAACTAGTGATATTCAAAACAAAAAAAAAAAAAACCAAACTTCAAAAATACGATATCTGTAGAAAGCTCCATATCACCAAAACCATAACCCACCAGTTTTGAGATATGAATCTCACCTTATAGTCAGAGTACGTAATTATCACTTTTCACTAAAAAGATCAAAATCCAACAATTAAAAATGCATATAATCATTGAAAATTACTTGTTGACTGAGATTTAAAGATGGAAGGTAAATTCTGCGATAACAAAAGAACCAGTACCCAGTAATAAGCCACACGGAAGAACCCATGCGAAACAATAAGCCACACAAAGTAGCAAAAATTCCAACAAGAATCAAAACCCTACAATTTGATTCTTCAATAGTTGACTTCAAAATCAAACAAGACTCAATTCAAGACTCAAAAGATCCAAAAGGCAAAATAGGGGCTTTAATATCATATTGAACAATAACATGGATCTTTGAAAAGAAAGAAAGAAATAAAAAGTTTGAGCAGAAGATGAACGGCCGACTGGCGACCTGCAACTGAGGAATGATGACTCGGAACTGGGGAATGGTGGCTCTCGAATGCGACTGGCGGCCGACGAGGAACTGTGAATCTCGACAACACGGAGCCGTCCAAAATGTCACGACAGCTTGGAGGGAGAAGAAGAACGATAGTTGTGAGGCTGCGGGGACGGGGGAGAAAGAGAAGAAGAGGGGTGGCTACGGGGCTGGAGGGAGGAGAAGAAGAAGAAGAAGAAGAGTGATCAGCAGGGATCTTCATTCTTCAAATTCTGCATTTCTTATTTATTTTGGTTTTTTTTTAATTTTTTTATTTCAAAATAAACTTAGAAAGGAGAATACACTAATGCAGTGATATGAGCATCATGTAGGACTGCATACTTAAAATTACTAATAACCGTGAATTACTTTTTTTTTTTTTTAGAAAAATGACACATACTTAAAAATGTAAACGTAAAAAACCATATACCGAATTTGTATTTTCTCCTAATAAATAACATATATGACAATTAAAATATATTTTTAACATTTAAAAATAAAAAA
>CATIWF010221986.1:0-17163 GCA_949630135.1 Balakata baccata
TACATGAGAATAAAGTTAGTTTTTTCTATTAGAAAGCAACAGAATCGATCTATATGTTTCCTTAGAAGTTGTTGAGAAAGGAGATTTCTATATTTCAATAAAAAGGTCTGAATTTTATTCTTGAGCCGATGGAGCCTTTCAAATTAGAGGATAATACAATTTTTCTTCCAGTTAATAGGTGTCTGCTGATTGCGCTTCAATTTTGCTTGTGTTGATATGAAGACACAGATATGTATTGTGAGGTTGTATAAAGCATGGTATTCTGTATTGACCAGAAGGTAATTCTAGCTTTGCATGAATTTGGAAGACAATGGTCTAAATTTGATAGAACTAGTTGGGTTATACACAAGTATCTTTCTTTGAGTTTTATTTTTCCACGAATCTTTCTGCCTTTTCTTGCTGCCCCTGGAAACTCCATGTGCTTTTTTTTCTTTTCCTTTTATTTTCAAAGAATAACTGATAGTTTACCATTAGTTTTAATTTCGGCCCATTTGGCATTGCGTTTGAGAAAAATACTTCTCTAAAAAAAATTTTATATTTTTAACTATTTTTGGGTATAAGTATGTAAATAGATGTTTTTTCCAGAAGTAATTTTGAGAAAAACAGTTTATAAAAAATTAAAAAAATCAATCAATTAAATAAAAGAAATTCAAAATCTGCTTTTGGAACACTTAACAACAATTTAGTTCAATAATAAAATAGTTCTTTGCACTTGCAGGAATTCCCAGATTGAAAGTGAAAACCTGGCCAATTAATATATAATAATAAAATTCTTGTTATGAACAACTGTTCCTTATTTCGTCAGTGTTTCTGTATTGTTTGTCAGGTTACTGGCCTAGTCCTTGGGGGGATCTTTCTTTTGCGTAAGAAAGAAACTGATTGGTTCTATGGGGGTGGTGCTGCTGCTATATTTCCAGATGGTATGCTGTGTATGCCAGATGTGATTTTTCTGGATATTATAATGGATTGTGTTAGATATCCAAGATATAAGTCCTACAAATTTGCATTGCAGTTTGCTTGTGAAAATTAGTTAGAACTTGTGTCAGTTGTTTGTTGCATGTCTTGGGATTAGAAATATCATCAGCAAAATTTGAATATAACTGTATTAACCTCTTTTTTTTTAAAAAATAAATAAATAAATGAAAAGAAGACTTCATGTAGAGATATGATAACTTTTCTCATATTATATACTTTGTAGAACATGCAGAGAGTTTCTGTAGGTCTAATGATCCTTTTTGACGTACTTTTATGAACATGTAACCTGAACTCTGGCATTTGAAGCTTCTAAAACTACAACATGGTCTTTGTTTCGGAGAGCTGAAACAACTACACCATATTAGTTTCCTTTTCAGAAATGAATCCTTTTAAACAACCAAACCATCACAATTTCGAGGGAGAATATATTATTGTTTTGTATTTGTTTTGATCAAATATGAAGGATTATTCATAAGCTGCTTGTGTACGTGCTCAATAAACAGCTTGGGAGCCGTTTAGAGATCTTATTCCTGAAAATGAGAGGGGGTGTTTCGTTAATGCTTATGGCAAGAGATTGAACTCTGAGAATATGGAAACGCAAGTAAGACTGTAAGAGTTGTTATTTGCTTTTTACAATGCCACCTACATAAATTCTCACTGTACTGATCTATTTTTTTTATTTCTGACTTTCCTGCTTAAAACTTAAAAGTGTGAAATTTTATGAAGTTGAAGTGTATGTCTCTGAATTAAATCAGATCCTTATGGTAGAACACTTACCCTCTTTTGCTTTCAGTATGCAGCTGCTATAGCATGGACCGAATGGGAAATGATGACTGCCCATCTTCTTCCAAATGAAGAAAACATCGCGAGAGGGGATGATGATTGTTTTTCATTGGTAAGATGCTTTAAGGTCTAGCCTTAAAGTTTTAACTTTATTCTCTTTGAAAAGAAAATAAGTACCAGATAGAGGATATTTGGGGAGTTTATGCAATTCACAGTGGTGAAAGTTCCATCTGTGGCTAAAGATTCCACGTAAGAAAATTAGAGTTCATAATGTTTTCAGTTGGATGCTCAAATGTGAACACAGATTAAAAGTGTTATAAGATAGGCAATATTTAATTTTTTGATTCCTTTTATCAAAATTTTGTTCAATATCTGTAAATTTGACTTTCTATTGGGAATTTGTTATTTTGTTTTTTCACAAATGATTTGACATCTGTCTAGTTGATCTAGTTAATTTATATTGCTCAGCAGTTAATATTTAGAATCGTTGAAAAATATTGGCTTATGGTGGTATATGTTTTGTCCTATGCAGGCATTTGCTAGGATTGAAAACCATTACTTTGTGAACAACTTCCTTCAGATTCTTTTCTACTGGACAATGTCGATAAAATAAGGCATATAAATACTGTAATTGTACAGGTACGTACGAGTTGTCTTTATTACTCCATACATTTTCTCTTTTAAGTTCGAAAACAGAATGTGCTCCTGTTAGACAGAAAAATAGCAACTAACCTGTTGTGCTAAGTAGTGATTCAAATAGCCAGTGCAGCACTTTTCTTTTTATATATATTTTTTTTGTTCTGTTAGAAAGCATTGTACTTTTGAGTATCTTTCAGCATGCAACATATAGTACTGCTAATGCTGTTGATGTTGCAATTAGTAGAATCTTGTGTGCAAGCATGAGGGGTAGGAATTGCACTTAACTCATTTAGAAGAATCTGTTGGTTGGACTATTTTGCAGGGAAGATATGATGTTTGTTGTCCTATGATGTCTGCTTGGGATCTTCATAAGGCATGGCCAGAGGCAGATTTTAAGGTAGGAAAGTTGCTAGAAGCTGTTATACATTATCCAAATTATTTTTTTAAAGATAAAAAAAAAAAGAAAAAGAAAGAAAGAACAGGGCTTGTTAGATTCATTGCTGTGATTTATTTGTCTTGCTCAATATTGCCATTCCTTGTAGATCTCATAGCACTTATTTTCTGGTGGTAGAATTTTGTTCTCTCAATTAAGCGTTTACATGCAGATTCTTCTCTTCTGCATATTTATTTTGTAAATGATGGTTAACTATTTTGGAGAGTTTTGTGGTAGTAATTAACAGTTCTGTCATTGCTATAGTATAGCATCAAACTGAAGTGTTCATCTTTTTCTATGAAATTCCGGGTCCTGAAGCTTTTTCTCCATTCATCTTTTGCGAAGCTGCATAATTGCAAAAGAGACTCAATCATTGACGTGCTCTTTCGTTTATTGATATCATAGTTGTTAAAGGCGCGCTTCAGTCGCAAAGCTCACTACGCTCCAACCTCAACGCCTTGAAAATCCAAAAACGGGCGCTGTCACAAAGGCGCACGCCTTGAACCTAGGGGCGCCTTTTTGACATTAGTTAAATATATATTTTTTTTTTGTTTTTAGAATGAGAAAATCTAAACCCTTTATTATAAATTGAAAAGAATTCTTAATAGGTTTTACCATACCTAATTATTTCCAAAACAAACAATAAAAAAGAAAAAAAAAATTAGGGCAAAGAAAACATCTGTTTCAGCCTCCACAAAGACGATTTGAACAACACAATTTAGGCACAAAACTAATTATGTTTTGCCATGATAATTCGTAATTAATAAGTATTAGAACTTATTAAATACAACGTTAATAAGCTTAGAATCCTTGAATATTTAGTAAGTTTAAGAGCCATGTGTTTAGGATATCAAACCTTAATTAAGTTTTTTTTTTGTATGCGTTTTTATTTTGTTGTTATGGCTTATTTGTTTTGAGTTTTAATATTTATAATATTATATCACATTGCTAATAGTCTAATAATAAAATTTATAATTTTTTTCAATTATTTTTTTATTTTTGTTTCTCATGTCACTCAAGCATGCGCCTAAGCTCCAAAACCGCTTAGCGCCTTAGTATGCCTTGTGCCTTTAATGACTATGATTGATATCTTCAGTGTCGTGGTTATCTATCCATGATGTGAGCTGATTTTGCATAAACTGTTCACAATTTTTGCATCTTCTTAGATTGAGGACTTCTATGGTACACCCGGTGTAAATTACACTTGATGCTTTAGGACCATTGGATCATCAACTTTTAATATTAACCATTCATTATCAACGGATGAGATTAAAAGTTTATAATCCAATGTGCACCATAGAATTACTCTCTTAGATTAACTACATGCCATTGGTTGTCGTATGTGTTAGACTGAAGTTAGATCTATGCATGGTAATCATCCCTTGTTTAGTAGACAGCTAGATGGTAATTTTTATCAACTCCTTTTCAATTATTGGCTCATAATTAGACAATGTACTAAGAGAGATCACTTTAGGGCAGGTTGTGGCAGATGCAGGACATTCTGCGGATGAACCAGGCGTTGCTGCAGAACTTGTCGCTGCAAATGAGAAGCTCAAAAACATTATCAAGAACAGATCTTGAGAGGAGAAGCTGCATCAAGCCATCACATTCATAAAATGCAGCACATTTTTAAAGACACAGAAGTTAGTTGAATAAACTTAAGAAACAGACTATAGTTTGGAAGTAATGACTGTCAAATATATGTACTATTGTTCACAAAGTTTAATATATTGTTCTAGTATTCTCTGAATAAAAGAGAATATTTTTTTATTACTAAGGTAAATGGTTTAAAATTTAATAGAAGTACTTCATAGTTTAACAAAGTTAAAATAGATGGGACAACTCGTATAATTTTTAAACATAAGAGGGTACTAGTATAATATATTAAATTTCAGATAAATAGTAATTTTGTCTAAATAATATAGTTTATTATTATTATTTTTATTATCATTATGAAAAAATAGGAGTGAGGAGTGCATTAACCATGCAAGCCTGTAACTGAAAGATTAAAGTGGAAACTACTTTACATCAATTATTATAAAATTTTGAATTAAAACTTGATATGGACTGCTATTATTTTAAATTGCATTTGCTGGAGAGAGTTTTGAATGAAATGTAAAAATGGAAATGGTGGTGGGGCCTCCACTTGATGAAAATCCACCGTTTAGCTATGCTGCTACTTTTCTGTTGTCAATAACATTATGACGGATTAATTAATGAATTAATTAATTTGGAACAGTGGTATTATGCACGATAAAGCAATCAATCATATAATGCATGCAGACAATCACACTTTTTTCTTATATATGAAGTGGGACACAGAATTCCATTCGCCTGTTGACCTACTGTTAAAAAATGGCCTAATTTCTTTCAAACTAAGGTACACCAAAGTAGGCTAGGCCACGGTTCAGGATCTCCTGGTTTTGGTTTGGAACCGGCAGTTTATAGTTTTAAAAAATTGGAACCGGTTTGGAATTGTCTAAGGAGTGGTTTAGGGTCTCTTCAGAACCGACCAGTTTATCCAGTTCATATTTTAAAAAATTATATATATATATATATAAATTCATATTAAGTCCAAGAAAAATAAGCTCATATTAAGTAATATGTCATGTGACATATGGATAATTTTAAAAAAATGTGTTTTCCCCTTTTATAAGGAAGGACATCATAACCATTTTCTATATTTTCATATTTGAGATAAAAGAGAATAATGTGTATGTGATATAATGAGTGTATTTTATCCCACATCTGAAAATTTAAAAAAGAGTTGTGCTCTCCAAAGTAGTTAAACCCAGTTCGGCTAACAAACTGGAAAAAATAGAAAGTCAAAGATTTAAAGCTTAACCAGAATTTAACCGAAATTGAACCGGTATATAAAATTCTTTTAAAATACAACCTATTTTATATAAGCAGTAAAATATTAAAATTGCTTATACTAAATATTTCATTGGCAACAATATGTTTAAAATAATATATGTGTAATAATATACGCAAGTATGATTGTTAAATAAACAAATAATGGAACTTATTTATTTATATTTTTAGTTTTTCAAATTAAAATATATTATAACTTTTGAAAAAAATTTAAATACCAAGGTATATATGTTTTTCAGTTAAAATAATATTTTTAATAAAAATTAAAATAAATGTAAAAATAATTTATAAAAAAAATTATCAAAATATAAAATAATGACTAACAATTTTACTTAATAAACCTTTTTGTATTGTGTTTAACAAAGCCTATATTGTCCCAGTGACCAAAGTTTCAATCACTTAACTTGAGGATGCAGGTTTGACACCTGCTGTGGCCTTTTTACTCATTTTTAAAATCTATGACTGGATTGGCTGATTGGACTGGTCAAAGGACCGGTTCACGATTTTTTGGCCCGACCGGGGGGTCTGAATTTTATAACAATGGCCTTGGGAAAATATTTATTCTTTAAAGTCATTCATTCGACACGTGCTAATGTCATTCAATATGAAATCATTTTTTTAAGCTTATGTACGTGAGTTATAAATATTATATATATTTATATATGTATATATATTATAAATATATTTTTATTAAAAAAAAATTGGTTCAAAACTGTGAATTGACGGTTCCAATCCTAAACTGTTGGTTACAGTTTCAATAAATTTGGAACTTGCCACCGACTGGCTCCGGTCTAGTTCCAATCCCGAACAGTTGATTGCTGGTCCGGGTTTGATTGAGCAAGTTCCGATCCGGTTGGACTGGTTTCTTTTCAAAATGGCCACCTCTATACCAAAGAGTTAGTGGCCGAAAATACATACTGGATTTATTGTGAAGAAATTTTAAATTTCAATTCCATTAAATACATTCCTGATAAAGAATAAAAAAAAATTAATTATGGCTAAATTCTGAATAAAATTAGTTTCATAATCTAAAATGGATAAAAATACCTCCAACTTTTTTTTTTTAAAGTACAATGCCATTAAGGAGGAAAAATTCATTGTGTTTATTACAGTTGTTTTTATTCATTTGTGCCTTAGCATTATATTTGGTTAAACGTACTTTACACTATAAGTAATTAAATCCTCAAGTAGACGAAAAATTTTCTTTGAAAAATATATATTTTCCGTCGCTATTTGCATATAACAAAGGGATTAGTTTCAAAAAAAAAAAAACAACAAAGGGATTATAATGACGACGAAAAAATTCAATTTTAAATTTAATCCTGACAATTTACTTATAAAGATAAATATGTTTTAAAAAATCATTTTTAAATTTAAGCCTGACAATTTACTTATAAGGCTTTTGTTACAATGCACATCGATATTTTCTCTATGATAGAGTGAGTCACTTATTAAATTTTAATTTTAATTTGTTAATGCAATGATCTTTGAAAAATTATTGGAAACATAATTTATTAATGAACAAACAACCAGTAGCTTCATTTAATGTCCAACGTCCTTATTGGAATCCCCACGTTATTGCCAGTTTGCCATCCCTAGGCGGTCATATTTTAGTCATCTGCATCTTCATCTTTTTATCCATACCAGACTGTAATACTTCAATTTTCTTGATCTTCTTCTGGTTAAAAAAATAAATAAAATCTGAATTTAGCACTTTATTACAGGATCAACTTTTTAAAAATTTGAAATTAAATTTTGTAGCAAATCTTATTTTGAATGAATTGTACTTCGTCTCAAACTTATATGACAATGATATGTAAAAACATTAAAATATAAAATAATAATGTGAAAAATACATTGGAAAAAAATTGTCATATAAGTATATAAATCAAAACGGTACCGTTTTAAACATCAAATACTCTTTTTACCTAAACTAAAATTATATCGTTTAATTAAGAGAGGAACAAACTATGTTATAACGGGATCTATTTTAAAAAATTGACGATTTGATGAGAAGATTCATGAATCTATTTTAATAAAAGTGTCATTGATAATTTGATGTACCTGCAAATGACGAAAGAGTATAAGAACAATAGCCGGAAAATAAAGAACAATTCCCTTTGAAATGTAATGGACGAGTCTGAAAAGAACAATATATCTCTTCTTTAAAGAAATTGGAGAAAAAAAAAATACTTACAAGAGAGAGACTTTTACGACATACAGGGGGATTTCCTCTCGGAGAAGATAAGAAAATATAAAAATAATGGACAACTTTTTAGAATTATTATCCAATGATCAATATTAAAAAAATAATAATTTAATGAGAAAATTTCACATACCACCTATTTTTAATTTTTTTTTTCAAAATTATTACTGTTTTTTTTTTCATTTGTACTGAATTTATTTTTATTTTAACCATTTTTTTCAATTTTATTTTTTTTCTTGTCTTGTCTCACCAAGTCCTACTCTATTACCCCTGCTAGACTCTATTTAATTTTTGAGGATGTTTGGCTTATATTCTCAGATGATGTTCACCTCCATGCTTGGTTTATCAAGCTTTTCCCGAGGTTAATATTCATTTATTATTTGTTTAATCGAAAATCTCTTTATCGAATTGCTTGTATTGTGATTATTTTTAGTTCTTTAAATGTGATTCTACAAATATTAGAAATTATAAGAGAGATAGAGACAGATTGAAAATAAACAAGGAATTCTGGCATAATTTAAAACTACGAAGTTTACAATATGAGCTGCGAGAAGAATAGAAAATGATGATTCATTTGCTTGACCATTGGATCAGATATTTTGCAGCAACAAAGGATTACTAATTTAAGCAAGTGGGGATGATTGTAGATAGCTGTGGCATAGAGATTTTTCTTCAAGATTCTTTTATACTTTTCATTGTTGATCGGCAGCAAAAATAAGATAAGGTAATTTAACAGAGTGAAAGAGGATAAGCTCTCCATTAATTGGTGGTGTGAAAATCAAAGTTGTATTTGTTTTTCTTTTTTTTTTTTTTTTTTTTTTAGAATTTGATCATTAAGTTTGGAGATTTTTTTTTTATAAAACTGTTAGCATATATTTTTCTAGTAGTATTAATTATTGTGTTATTTAATTTTTTTTCTTTTATTTTTGAAAATTTTAAGGTATTTTTTTTAAAGTATTCTCAAAATATATTTAAGGTATACCTAAAGAATTCTTAAGATATATACAAAAATTTTCAAGATATTTCCAATATATAACAAATCAAGGTATATCCAAAATATTTTTAAGGATATTGAACCAATGTATATGCAAGTTATATTTATCTTTTTAGTATGTTTTGAGGTGATTTTTTTAATTTATGTACTCTTGTAATATTTTTTTAGTTGCTTTTGGTAGATTTAAAAAAAAAATTAAAGAGAGATGATATTGTAATATTTTAAGAGTTTTTTGACATTTTTAAAAAATTTCCTAATTTAATGACTATAAACATATAAGTTTATCTATGAACCGGGTATATTATGTAAGGAATATACTTATAAAGATATATATGTTTCTCGCAAAATTAGGCTGTTTGACCAACAAATTGTGTATAGAAAATTTCTTAAGAAAAATTATCATAATTATATTGTTATGAAGTTCCAAAATATATAGGAAAATACGCCTTTAGTTTGAGAAATAATTTAAATCTCAGGTGTCAAAATCCAACAAATTAACTTAGTTTAGTTATTGAAATGATTAATACCAATGTTCTTGATATGACTTATCAACTATTAATATTAATAATTAAACTATAATTTGAACTCTAATTAAGTTCTTAAATTAAAATAATAAAAAATGTAAGAAATAGAAAAAAATCTGCATAAGCCATGGATACTTCAAAAAATTTTGAACGCAAAATATTATTATTAGCACCTGTATTTGGCAAAAAATAAAATTATTTAAACATCTCATTTTCTTAAAAAAATGATACGAACATCAAAATTTATTTATTGTATAATTTTTGAACACCCTCAAAGCTAATGTTACTATATTATTACTGATTTAATTATAATTTTTATAACATATGCATCTAGCTATGTCAAAATAACAAAACAAGCAAAATTTTAATGTCAATCATTTTCGTCTCAGTGTCTACAAAATTTTTATTTCTAAATATAAGAATAAATAATTTACCAAAATACTAAGTCAAAAAGATGATTTGCAACATATATCCCATTCAAGCTTTTACTACAATAAACATAGTATATAGACAAATTTAGAAAAATTCTTATGTAGATAAGATTTATTATACCAAACCAATCACATAATAATATGTATTTAATTATTTTATTTTTATCTTTATATCTACTAATAAAAATAAAATAATTAAATGTATATTATTATGTAATTTAATTAGTCTATAAATAATATGGTAGATCTGATCTATTTAAAAATTTCTCGATAAATCTATATATTCATCTAAAATAATAGGTAATTTTTTAACCTGCTCCTTAAGTCACTACAATTAAGAAATACATTAATTAACCTTCCACCCTCCACTTTTGGAAATCGTACCAAATAAATGGTGGATTAAAATGCAAATTAAGGAATGTTGTCATTACAATTAAGAAATACACAAACTTAATTGAATAGACATAAAGGTCCCACCCGATTAATCACTAATCAGTTTAGGCATGATTAACCAAAAAAATTGAACAAATTAAGGGGCATGCTGCTTAGGGAAATAAACGAGTCAAAATATTTGTGAGTTAGTCAAGCTCGACTTATAAAATACTTGAATTCGACTCGGAGTTAATCGAGTCAAATTTGAATAGTTTGTTGAGTCGAGTTTAAGTATTATAATACTCGAGTCGTGATCAGGTATCTCTTTTTTTATTATTTATTAAAGTACTTCTATACTTTCAGTATTTTGATATATTCAAATTTAATCGAGTCAAATTAACTCGAGTCAATTTCGAGTTAAGCCGAGCTAAATATACAATTAATTAAAATTTTCAATTGATTCAGATTTTATCGAATTGAGCTTGAGTAGCTCAAATATTTTTCTAATCGAGTTTTAAATAATTGAAAAGAAGTTCAATCGAATTCAAGTCGAGTTCGAACTTATTTAAAATTTTTAATCGAGTCGAATTTAAATTTGACACTATATCGATTCGAATCGACTCGATTACACCCCTAATGTTGCTTACTTGCCTCACTTCACTATAACGGAATTTTCTTTTCTTTTTTGTTTCAGTTTTTATCTTGATCTTGGTTATAATAGAGCCGTCTATAATTTATAAAAAAAAAAAAAAGAATTGTTTAATGATAATTTCAACCTTAATTTTAATTCAATAAAATTTATATCAAATAAATTTAAGCCACTTCGGAATAGCATTTGGATTTCAAAATTTATATGAATATTTTGATTCAGTAACTATACTTTCACATTTCCTAATTAATTCTTTACTCACAATAAATCACAAACTATTTTTATTTTTTATTTTTAAAGAATTACTTAATTTTATATTTAACAATTAAAATTTGTAAAAATATTTCAATTAAAGCACATTCCAACGGATAAGACCTTAAAGAAATGTTTTTATAATGCCATGCAAAATCAGAATGTTACTTTATTAGTACATTTGGTCACCAAAATTCATGACAATTAATTAAAAAATCCTGCAGGTGGATTTCATAAATTTAATGTTAACATCTGAATTCCTTCATAGTAATGATTATAATGCCATAAATATTGAGATTCATATCGATTAAAAATTTAGTTTTCTCCCAAGAATCAATGTCAAAAGGAAACAAGAGAATTAGGAAATTTAACCGATCATCTAAATTCAAATTTTGTTTTTCCACATTCTCTCTGTTTGTTAGGTTTCATTCATGGCAGTAACGAAGATCTCCCAAATCACTCATCCTCTAGACTTTCCTCAGTCAGCCACCGAATTAACTCTTTTTGATTCAAATTTCATCTAGTTCAGCACATTTTCTCTCTATGGATTAGATCAATTGCGTGTTTTACTTTTTGCTCAGCTCCTAATTTTCGTTATAATTCTACCTTTGTCTTCTCATTGTGATTAAGTATTTTCTGAAGAAAAAAATTCCGTCCTCCTAGCTAAAACAGGTTTTCATGGAATACTCGTCAAGCATTTAACTAAGTTCTAATGAAAATAATAAAAATTAAAATAATTTATAAGCAGAGGAAATAAGTATTGATTTAGATAAAATTTAATGGGAAAAGCATAAATCTTATTGAGTTCTATGTTAATTTGGTTTGAAATTTGAGAAAGTAGAAAGATGGAGTGGGGAGAAAGAGTGATAACCTGATATACGGATTACAAATTAAAGTGTTAAAATTAATTTACCTATTTAACAAGTTTCAAATTACTTAATCTAATGGTTAAAATTAAAAATTAAAAATGGTTGATCGAATGGTTATAAATTATAAGTTTATTAATACACCAAATGTACTCTAGCATTTATTTATTTATTAGTTTTTTATTAACGTGTTTTGCACATTATTTATTAAATATTAAACTCGTCATTAAAAATTATTTAATTTTTATATTATTTTGTTTCATCTTATTATGATATTTTATTTATAATGAATTATAAAATTTGATTTTTCATCATTTTGAATTTAATTATTTATCGTTATGAATTTGATTATTTATCGTTTTAAACTTGATTGTTTATCATATGTCTATCACTTATAAGTTTAATGTTTATATTTTAATTGTATATCATTCTGAAATTGATTGTTCATTACATATTCATTATTTATAACACATTTTATTACTTTTTATGACTTATTACGTTATTTGATTATTTTATTACTTATTAATATTTAAGTTAATTAATTTAATAAATAATAAAATAAACTGATTAATGAATTGTCAATATTATTTACTAATAAATTAAATTATTAAATGACAAGATTAACTCAATTAACTAATATAATCGAGTTTGTGTGCTTGCACGTGATTATTAGATATTAGATTCATCATTAATCATTATTTAGTTTTTATATAATTTTTTTATTAATTTGTTTCATCTTATTATGATATTTTATTCATAGTAAATTATAGAAGTGAATGTTTATATCAAATTTCATCAAATTACTAATTTGTTTATTATTAAGAGGCGACATGTGGTTTTTAATAATTGAATTTATCATTATTAAACAAATAATAATAATATTGTCCGGCAAATTAATTTTAGTTATTTTTAATTGTCATGTAATTAAGTCACATTTAATTTAAATATTAATAGTTGTTAATTATATTTAATTATTATATTATATTATATAAAAAAATCATGTCATATTATTTGACTCATTAATTATCTTACACATTATGTTTGTTATTTTATTTACTTTATACAAATTATCTTGTCTATTATATTTTTTTATCATGACTTTCTAATATTTTTTTATTAAATTATTAATTAATTAATTATAATATTAATTATATGTTTTTTATATAAAACATAGTTATCTAGGTATAATTGAATTGCTAGTCATTTAATTTGTTTGTCTATCTATTCTCAACCATCCACATGCAATGCATATAATTTTTAATAATTAGACATATTATTATTAAATAAATAATAGTAATATTGTCTAGCAAATTAATTTTAGTTACTTTTAATTATCATGTAACTAAGTCACATTTAATTTAAGTACTAATAGTTGTTAATTATATATGATTCTTATAATTTATATAAAAATAAATTATATTATATTATACACGTAAATTTTAAAAACTTAACTCATTATGTATATGATAAAAATAAATTAATTATTGAATTATATAAAAATTATTAAAAAATTATAACTTCTCAAATAATTTATAAGTTTCGGTACTTTGAAATCTATAGTATATATTACGTGCATAATTGTAATTTAGTTTAAATTTACTATTATATAAATTTAATATTTCAGTAAAAACTATTATTAGTGTACTTTAAATGACAATATGCCATCATTTTTTTACCTTACTTTCATAATATTTTTTCATTAAATTAATTTTTCTTTCTTTTTTTAAATTTGCATGTCTCTTATTCTCACTGTTATATATAGTATGAATATTATAAATTTTCATTAACGTGTTTTGCACAACATTATTAGATATTGAATTCGTATTATAACTCATATGAAGATTACTAATGCTCATTATTAAGAATTATATATAAAATAGAGTTAGTAAGTATTTTACAGTCATTTTATATGTCTTTCCTACTCATAATCATTCACGTGCAATGCATGTGATTTTTAATAATTGGACTCATTATTATCAAATAATAATAATAATAATCTTGTTTAGTAAATTAATTTTAGTTACTTTTAATTACCATATAATTAAGTCACATTTAATTTAAATATTAATGTTTGTGAATTATATTTTATTCTTATATTTTATATAAAAGTAAATTATATTTTATTATATATGTAAATTTTAAAAATTTAACTTGTTAAGTAAATGATTAAGATAAATTAATTATTAAATTATATTTCTAATATTTTTTTATTATAATCTTGCTAAATTTTTCATTTAAGCTTTCTCCTATTTATATACATGGAGATATAAGGAGAAGTCAACCATAACAAAATATAAATGATCAAATATTTATTATATGTATTAACAATAAAAGTTATATATATTATATATAACTCTAAATATATTAAGTATTTTTTATTTATTATCAGTTATTTGGATAATAAATTAAAAATCGGATTAAATGTTATAGTTTTATTTATAATTATCACTTATTTGTAATTCATAAATTAAAAATAATAATATGAAATTTAAATAATAGTATGCATATAATTTAAAAAATGTTGGATATTAAATTAAAAATCAAATTAAATGTTAGAATTTTATTTATAATTATCACTTATTTTTAATTAAAAATAATAATATTAACTTTCATTAATAGTATTAATAGTATTCATGTAAGACATTAATATTTATTTATTATATATATAGTCTTAATAGAATCGAACTTCTACCTAATGAATTATTAATACTATTAACTCATAAATTCAATTAGTAAATAACAAAATTAACTAATATAATCAGGTTAATTTTTTAGTAAATTTTTTTGTTCCTCCTTATTCTCATTTTTATATATAGTATGATATTTTGTTCATTATTTTGAATATGATTATTTATTATTTTAAATTTGATTATTTATTGCATGTTCATTATTTATAATACATTTTATTACATTTTATAACTTATTAAGTTATTTAATTATTTATTAATATTTAAGTTAATTAATTTAATAAATAATAAAATAAAATAAATAAAATAATTTGATTAATGAATTGTCAATACTATTCACTAATAAATTAAATTATTAAACAACAAAATTAACTCAATTAACTAATATAATCAAATTAGTGTGTTTGTACGTAATTATTAGATATTAGATTTATCATTAATCATCATTTGGTTTTTATATAATGTTTTTTATTAATTTGTTTCATCTTATTATGATATTTTATTCATAGTGAATTATAGAAGTACATATTTATCTCAAATTTCATCAAATTACTAATTTCTTCATTTTTAATAGTCATATATAACATATAAGTAACATGTAGTTTTTAATAATTGGAATCATCATTATTAAATAATAATAATAATAATATTATTATTATCCGGTAAATTAATTTTATTTGCTTTTAATTATCATGTAATTAAATCACATTTAATTTAAATAATAATAGTTGTTAATTATATCTGATTCTTATATCATATTATATAAAAAAACCATGTCATATTATCTGACTCATTAATTATCGTGTTCATTATATTTGTTATTTTATTTATTATATACAAATTATTTTGTCTATTATATTTTTTTATCGTGCCATCCTAATTGTTTTATTAAATTATTTTTTATTTCTTTTTAATATTAGTTATATGGTTTTTATATAAAACATAGTTACCTATGTCTAATAGAATTGAACTTATAATTAATAAACTATTAATACTATTCACTAATAAATAAATTTATTAAATGAAAAAATTAAACTTATTAAGTAATACAATCATGTTGGTTGTGTTGTATATAATTATTATATATTAGACTCGTATTATAATTCATATGAAGATTACTAATTTTTTCATTATTAAGAGTCATATATAAAATAAAAATAGTATTTTCCGGTCATTTTGACCATCCCCGAATTATTAATTTGCCTATTATTAAAAATCATATAAAAAATAGAGATAGTAATTACTTTGCGGTCATTAATTTGTTTGTCTTTCTATTCTCAATCACCCATATTTAATGCATGTAATTTTTAATAATTAGACACATCATTATTAAATAAATAATAATAATAATCTTATCCAATAAATTAATTTCAGTTACTTTTAATTATCATGTAATTAAGTCATATTTAATTTAAATACTAATTGTTGTTAATTATATTTGATTCTTATAATTTATATAAAAGTAAATTATATTATATATGTTATGTAGATAATATATGATAAAAATAAATTAATTATTGAACTATATAAAAATTATTAAGAAATTATAACTTATCAAATAATTTATAAGTACTCAGTATTTTGAAATTTATATTATACATTGCATGTATAATTGTAATTTAGTTTAAATTTATCATTATATAAATATGACATTTTAGTAAAAACTATTATTGATGTACTTTGAATTACAATATATTATTTTTTTTACCTTGTTTTCATAATATTTTTTCATTAAATTAATTTTTCTTTATTTTAAATTGGCATGTCCCTCTTATTCCCACTTTTATATATTGTATTATGACATGATGATTATGATATGATTATGATTTTTCATTAATATGTGTCACATGATAATTATTAGATATTGAATTTGTATTATAACTCATATGAAAATTACTAATTTTCCATTATTAAAAATCAGATATAAAATAGAGGTAGTAAGTACTTTATGGTCATTTTGTCTGTTTTCCCTATTCCTAATCATCCACGAGCAATGCACATAATTTTTAATAATTGTTCATTATTATTAAATAAATAATAATAATAATAATTTAATTTTAGTTACTTTTAATTATCATGTAATTAAGTCATATTTAATTTAAATATTAATGTTTGTTAATTATATTTTATTTTTATATTTTATATAAAAGTAAATTATATTTTGTTATACATATAAATTTTAAAAACTTAACTTGTTATGCATATGATTAAGACAAATTAATTATTGAATGACATTCCTAATATTTTTTTATTCTAATCTTGCAAAATTTCTCTTAGAGCTTTTTCCTACTTATAGATACATGCGTAAGGGCGGAGTTAAGATAAAATATAATGAGAAGCCAACAATAATCAAAATGTAAATAATCAAATATTTATTATATATAATAACAATAAAAGTTAAATATATTATATATTAGATATTAAATTAAGAATCAGATTAAATATTAGAATTTTATTTATACTTATCACTTATTTATA
>CATIWF010222035.1:0-11045 GCA_949630135.1 Balakata baccata
GGATGAATTCTTTCTCTGATACATACGTGTGAATGGATCTGATCCATATATTGCAGGATAAGGCTAGGAAATATAAGACTTTAGAACAGAGAGCATTCCCCTTTTAGAGATAAGAAGAAAGTATAAATAAAATGGAGAGGATACCAGAAGTAAGCTTACACAGAAGTGGCACGAAAATTCCATTTTTAGGATTCGGCACAGCTGAATTTCCATTCGGAGAAAATAAAGAACAAGTTAAAGAATCAGTTCTCCATGCTATCAAACATGGCTACACCCACTTCGACGCAGCTTCAATCTACCAGTCAGAGAAGCCTCTCGGCGATGCCATTGCTGAAGCTTTCCAACTGGGCCTCATCAAATCCCGCCATGACCTCTTCATCACCTCTAAGCTCTTTCCCACCGACTCTCACCCTCACCTTGTTCTTCCTGCTTTACAACAATCTCTCAAGTATGCTACAATATTTCCTTTTAATTCTTACATATTCACTTATTTTATTATATATTTGTTTTTAACTTGATGCAGGAATCTTGGACTGGAGTATCTTGATTTGTATTTGATTCACTTTCCAGCGAGTTTAAAGCCGGGAACCCAATTTCCATTTAAAGCTGGGGATGTCGTTTTAACGGATATTGAGTCTGTTTGGAGAGCCATGGAGGAGTGCCAAATTCTTGGGCTCACTAAATCAATCGGAGTTAGTAATTTTACGTGCAAAAAGATTGAGAAATTGCTCGCTGGAGCTAGAATCCCTCCGGCCGTAAATCAGGTGGAGATGAACCCGTGTTGGCGACAGAAGAAACTGAGGGAATTTTGTGAAGAAAAGGGTATTCATATAACAGCTTACTCTGCTCTGGGAGCAAGAGGAACTCCATGGGGAACTAATAGAGTGATGGAATCTGATGTGTTGAAAGAGATTGCGAATGCCAGAGGCAAAACAGTGGCTCAGGTAATCTTGAGTTGTTTTCCACTAAACATATTATATTCCAATAATTATGTACTAATTATTCAATTTTGTGTATTAATTATAATTAATAAAGGTATGCCTGAGATGGGTTTATGAGCAAGGTGTAAGCTTAGTTGTGAAAAGCTTCAATAAAAAAAGAATAAAAGAAAACTTGGAGATATTTGACTGGAAGCTAAGTGAGGAAGACTTGGAAAAGATTGAGCAAATTCCACAAGAAAGAGGGAGTAAAGCAGAATGTTATATCAGTGATGAAGGTCCTTTCAAGTCCCTCCTGGACCTCTGGGATGGAGAACTGTAATGTTAATTATTTCTTCCATACTATTTTCTGTACTATGACTTTGAGCATTTCTCTATCCAATTTACTGTCAGAATTAATTGTTATTATTTTAATTTTGTATGTTTCACCAATCAACAATATCGCACGATTGACTCTAGAACAATAAATTCATCAGTAAACTGTTCATCTGAGCATCTAAACATTAAATTCTCTGATTGTCTGATTCATATTTCCATGGCCGAAAAACGACGCACAACCAAATAGAACCTTAAGAATTGCATGCTCCATAGTATGTTATTACGACCAAAAGCGTATAGAAAGAGAGGAAGCGAGAAACTACTAATACAAAAATTAAGGTATACATCTAACAGTACAAGCATTTTCACTTACATATGTCAGATAATTAAATGAATATGCCAAAATGTCAATAGCCCCACAGTTTCTTTAACACCTAGACAACGAAAAACAGACATTGGAGAAGTAATTACTGCCATGGCCAAGGTCCACATTTGCTTCTTCAACTTATGATAGCCCATGCAGTCTCTATCAGTCTTGCCCTAATTTCTAACAAAAACTGTAGGATCTCTTTGATAACTCACATGAGAAAGAGAAAAACTGGCTCACTACTCGCACTTTATCGACCTGTATATGTGGCGAACAAAGAACAGCGAGGCGCGGAAACCTACTGTCCCAAGCATAAGAAAGAAGCCATAGCATATGCAGGCCATGTATCCAAAGAAGAAAGAGGTCTGCATGAAGCCAGACATATCGGATCGTGCATAGTAGTAATACAAGCAGTAAGCATAGATAAACAGTCCAGTTGATCCACCACAGAGAAAAGACCTGCGACAATCAAAACCTGAGTTCAGTTCAAATAGTGGCAAACACAGTATCTCAAATGAGAAGATAGCAAGTTCTAATGATTTGAAAAAGCAACCAAAAACCCTTTATCTCACAACTACTGAGCAACAATCAGCAACATATTGTCTGAAGAGTGTTCCCATTTGCAGTGGGTTCCCTGTACATGCGATAATATGCTAGGCTACTTGCACACAAGAAGCCAAAGTAAATGACCCAGCAGATCAAAAGATGAAAACAGCCAGAACAATCCTTGGAGGGAACTTGGAGTCGTCCATAGAAATCCTACATGCCCTTAACCATTTTCTAGGAACCATTAACCATGTATTGTGAACTCTATGCAACATTGCACCTTTCCATTTTTGTATTTCTAATCAATTAGCATCATTCACCCTGGCAATGCCATCCATGATGCTAAAACACTCCTTTGTTCCTTTGACTCAATATGGGACTTCATAACCTTTTCACCTTTTCCAGAATCCCCCCTACTGACTTTCTTCCTTAGTTTCCATTGCACCTTTTCCGTTTGCACCACAATACACCTCACCTAGAAGATTAGTAAATTCCCTTAGAAAAAATTGGGAGTCAACATTTTCCTGGCATCTTTTTGTCATTGCCCTCACATACCACACACACCTAAGCTCCCTAAAGATCCCTCTAAATTTTCTCTTCCATAAAGTGATACAACACTTTCACTTCATTATGACCCTCACTCCACAATTGGGTAGAAATATGTGAAAGGAGGAATTTATATAGGATATCTTTGTTCAAAGAATTACTTAAGCCAGATAGAGTCACAAATGGGATGAGAGACACAAACATTGGTGACAAATCATTCAAAGAAGAATTTGGAATCAATATTATAAGTCAAATATAGAATCTATGAACTGGTCAAAGCTTGTCCCTCAAATTTATCTACTTCAAACTAAAAAACACAAATTCAAACTTAAATTCCATATAAAAAAGCAATCTGAATGATTAGTATTGCTGAGTATTAGCCAACAACTAATTTGTTTGACAACCATTGCTATATCACTGCTATTGAATCTGAATTGGTGAATATCTCTCTCACATCAATTAATTTCAATAGATAAAAAGACCTATTAATTGATAGTCAACCATGTTTGACTAAGAAATAGATGACACTAACTTCTGACACCCACCACTTATTTAAATATCAGAATTGAACTGTAAAAAGCACCATTAATGAGGAAATGTGGGCTTCTCTTTAGCTAAGAGCAGGTGAAAAAAATATCTATATACAATAAAACATCATTAGATGGTTGAAAGTGTGAACATGTTAATTGTGATGTAAACGGCCAACTATAATTTGAAGAGAACAGAACTAGGAAACTCATACCTCCACCACCATTCATGATCCTCCGCAGCAAGTTGAAAGTATGTCAGAGCAACAGTTATGAAAGCAGTGACAATCAGAAGAATAATGAAGACGATAAAGAGAATGCTGTAAATTGTATAAATTCTGTGACCCCAAACACTGGCAAAAATGTAGTAAAGCTCGATGTAGATAGCACTAAAAGGCAGAAATCCGGCCATTGCCATCTGAGGTAGAGCACTCCTGTACCAAGGCAATTGTGGGATCTCTCGTGGATATTTTGTGGTGCGACAAGGGGCTTGAAACTCAGCCTTGCTATTTTTACCGGCAATACCACCCAAAACAAGTAATGGAGATGTTACTAATGTCCATATAAGGACTATTACAACAATAGTCCCAAAAGGCAACGCTGCAGTTGCACTGTAAGCAATGGCAACAGTATTGAGGAAGCAGAAAGTGAGGAATAAAGGCCCACAGAAAAGGCCTCCTGTCAGCAAAAGATTTCTCACCTACCAAAATAAAAATGAACATTTTAGTACACTTCAAAAGGGCTGACTTAGAAAGACTTTCACACGCTTGCACATAATCCATATAAACATACCCAATTCATTCCTTCAAGCTGACAATAGAAAGAGGTTGCAGTATATCCAGCAATCCCAGATGTTAGTGCATATATAACCACCAATGCAGTAAATAGGGCTCCTCGATTGTATGGATAAAACACACCAACCAGTGCAAGAATAAAAATAAACACAGTGCTGAAAACACAAACAAAGAATTAAATGATGGACACTGATAATTATTACCACAAGATAGAAACATAGTAAAACTAGCATCAAGCTTTTGAATAGATGTTGTGAATGAGATCCTTACAGAGTGAACAGCTGGGTGCCAGAACCAAGGGCTGCAGCAAACAAAGATTTGAACTTCGGGTATCTGAACACATCACCATGGATGTACTTCCATCCTGTCTCTTCCTGATCATCAGCTGCTTCCTCATCTTGTGCATACCTAGAACAAAACACAGGCCATATAAGCAGACTACATCCACCAAAAATAAGTTAATTTTTTCCACAATTCACAAATAAATCTTACTTCACGAAATCATTCTTCAAGACCCGCATGAGAATCGTGGCCAGAAAACCTGTCAAAAGGAGAACTGTAACACACGAGTTTATGATGGAGAACCAATGAATTTCCAGGTGGTGGGGCCGTGAAGAGGACAGCGAATACTTCTCCATCCTCTTCTCAAATGGAGTATTTGTTTCCTTCCACTTCACAGTGTAAAGGAACGCTGCATCAACTTCCTTGTCCTCAGTCAGATCCAACAATGAATGAGGATCCATCCGGACACTCACTTCAATGACACGATCCTTGTTGTAAAGAATATCAAATTGGATATGCTTGTAAAGGTAGTATTTGTATTCGCTAGGGTCAGCCTTCCCTTCCTTACCTACCTTTCCAATGAAACCCCAAATGGGCAGATCATCATAGTACATTTGGAAGTAATAGTCTTTGTCAATGGCAGATCTAAAACGAGCAACATCCTCCTTTGAAAGCTTCTTTTGACAAACAGAAGCAGATACTTTCTCATCTCTAAAATCGAGTTTGTATGGAGCACTGACCAAACGGTCTCCGTTCAACACCTCACCAAGGGCTTCTTTTTTCTCTTTCAAATGATCTGCCGTTAAAATTAACTCAGTCATCAGAATAAAGAAACTCCAAATCTTGCAGTGATCTAGTGACAAATGTAGCAAATTTGAACCACAGATAAAAACCAACCTGGAACACAGAAGGGAAGATCGAAATACCGATACGTTTCGCTGGAAAACCAAGCAACAAACAATTAGCAACTCAAACCTGATTATAAAGTACAATTCTTCACCGAAATCAAAATCGAAGCAAAACATTCAATTATTTACCACAAAAACAACAAACTGCTATCATTTCTTCGAAAATTTAAAACCCATATCTATATCGAGTACAAATTCAACAAAAATGAAGAAAAAGGAATTAAAAGTGAAATCAAACAAGCAGATCTAAAATTACCTGGGATTGTGAAAGGGGCCGACTTTATTGGCGTAGAGAGGAACAGACTCGCCTTCCTTGTAGCGATGATTGGAGGAGTCGGATCTAACGTAGGAAACAGAACAGATGATTAAGACAGGGATGAGGAGAAAGTTAAAAGGATTATCCATGGTAGTATTGTCTTCCTTGAGGTAGTGAAATGGATGAGATGAGAAGGGTCGGTCGGTCAACCGGAAAGACTGTTATATACTTCAAAATATGTTTAGATCGAGGGCGAATTCCACTAACCATTCTCCAGCTATCCAAATTCTAATAATTCAATTTTTTATTAACAATTTTATTTTTTTTTTTCATATTTTTTTGACAAATTATTATTTTTACTGACATTTTTTTCTTTGTCAAATTATTAAATCTGTAATTTCTAATAATTTGTATAATTAAATTCATTCATTAAAAATTTATTTAATTCATCATTTCTTTTAAATTGGAAGTTTGTTTAGTTATTTTTTGATTAACAATTTTGTACTAATTACTCTCTTTGTTTTATTCTATCTGTCGTTTAAATTTTTTTTATAAAGATTAAAAATCTCATTTAATATGTATAATTATATATATAAAGTGACTATATTATTCTCTTTTAGAAAAACTAAAAGCAATTAATATATAAAATTTTTATTAATAGAAAAAACTTATTACAAAAACCAATTTAGAGATAAAACTAGAAAGAAATAATTAATTTTTTATTGATAATTTAAAATGTCAATTGAAATTAAATAAATTTTATTTTATTACATAACAGATAGAACAGAAAAGAGAAAGTAAACTCATAACTGAATATTTGTTCAATTTCTATATATTTGATTCAATTATCATTAATTAGATATTAAATGTTTCATAAGTAAAAATTAAATCATTTAACTCTCTAAATTATCATTAGTTAGATGCTAAACTTTTCATTAATATAGATTAAATTTGTTTATAATTAATGATTTAGTGAACCGATTGAACAAAATGAATAACTAAATGAGTTTAATTCAGTAATTTTTTTTAAGAAACTTAATTAAATTTGGAGACTAAATTATGCTTTCTTTTTTTTAATAATTCATAGAGATAGTTAGCAACGCTTAACATTGAATTGAATTTTAAAAAAATTCCATGTTTAAAAAGATTCAGTTTTTGAGTGAATTTTTATTTTTTATCAACTTAGTTTAGAAACATTATTCTAGTAGTGTTTGTCAAAAAAACAAAAACAATGGTGAATCTTAAGATACATCATTCTGAAACTGAAAGCACAAATAGGGAATTGGCTTCTGAGCAGTGAGCACAAGCATTTCACTTCGTATATGTCTGATAATTAAAAATACCCAAAATATTAATAGATCCCATGATTCTCGTAAAGTTCCTAAAATTAAGCCAACGCATAGCAGGATCTGAAGACCCTTTTAGGAAAGGCATGCCAAGGCAAAAAGCCTACTTTCACTTTTGATAATTGATACAGTCCCAGCTCTAACTTTGAACAAAATTACAGATGTTACTTTTGACAGTTCCTAGAAACAAATATGGAAGAAATATCCCTCTACTCACACTTAATCGATCTGTATATGTGACGAACAAAGAACAGTGATGCGCGGAAACCTACTGTCCCCAGCATTAGAAAGAAGCCATAGCATATGCAAGCCATGTATCCAAAGAAGAAGGAGGTTTGCATGAAGCCAGACATATCAGATCGTGCATGGTAGTAATACAAGCAGTATGCGTAGATAAACAGTCCAGTTGATCCACCACAGAGAAAAGACCTGGGACAGTCAAAACTGAGCTCAGTCCAAAAAAGCAGTGGCATGCATAATTTTTATTTCAAATTATACTAATTTCCAACTCTCCTGAGTCTCCTCATACAGGTGCAATTTCAAAGTACTTATTAGAAGTAAACTTGATAACAAATGCACTTTTGTTTTTATTCAAATGCTATCATAGTTATTTTCATGAATCTTTATGTTCAGCATTTTTTTTTTACGATTTTCAACAACTTATTAATCAAAAAAACTGAAAACCTTAATTAATATTTCAGGACTGAACAGAAATAAACACCCAATGCATACGGCATTTTCTTCCAGAAGATAACATTAGATTGCTCAAACTTTGAACATACTTGATGGTGAAGCAAAAAAACCAACAACAAAAAAGAATAGAAATGTTTACGTACCTCCACCACCATTCATGATCTTCTGCAGCAAGTTGGAAGTACGTCAAAGCCACAGTAATGAAAGCAGTGACAATCAGAAGAATAATGAAAACTATAAAGAGGATGCTGTATATTGTATAAATTCTGTGACCCCAAACACTAGCAAAAATGTAGTATAATTCAATGTAGATAGCACTGAAAGGCAGAAAACCTGCCATTGCCATCTGAGGAAGAGTACTCCTGTACCAAGGCAATTGCGGGATCTCACGAGGATATTTAGTGGTCCGGCATGGAGCTTGAAACTCAGCCTTGCTATTTTTACCAGCAATACCACCTAACACTAGTAAAGGAGATGTTACTAATGTCCATATAAGGACTATTACCACAATTGTGCCAAAAGGCAATGCTGCAGTTGCACTGTAAGCAATGGCTACAGTGTTGAGGAAGCAGAATGTGAGGAATAGAGGCCCACAGAAAAGACATCCTGTCAGCAAAAGATTCCTCACCTGTCAACACAGAAGATGGGCAAACTTAGGTCTCTTCAAAGAGTGTCACATTTAAAATGCTGTCATCAAAAAGTAACTTCATTGCAAACAAAATCCACATAAGCATACCCAGTTCTTTCCTTCCAGTTGACAATAGAAAGAGGTTGCGATATACCCCGCAATTCCAGATGTAAGTGCATATATGACGACCAGTGCAGTAAATAAAGCTCCTCGATTGTATGGATAAAATACACCAACCAGTGCAAGGATGAAAATAAATACAGTGCTGGAAGCACATAAAAAAGAATCAAGTAATGAACAATGATCTTAATAACCACCAAAACTAGCAATCTAACAAAGTGGGCACCATGTTTTAGAATAAATATAGCAAATAAGTCCCTTACAGAGTGAACAGCTGGGAGCCAGAACCAAGAGCTGCAGCAAACAAAGATTTGTACTTCGGGTATCTAAACACATCACCATGGATGTACTTCCATCCAGTCTCTTCCTGATCATCAGCTGATTCCTCATCTTGTGCATACCTTGAAGAAACACACAGGAAGTATAAGCAGACCAGATCCAAAAACTAACAAATTAATTATTGCCACAATTCACAAATAAATCTTACTTCACAAAATCATTCTTCAAAACCCGCATGAGAATTGTAGCAAGAAAGCCAGTCAAAAGGAGAACTGTCACACATGAATTTATAATGGAGAACCAATGGATTTCCAAGTGATGAGGCAGTGAAGAAGATAGAGAGTATTTATCCATTCTCTTCTCAAAGGAAGTATCAGTTTCCTTCCACTTCACAGTATAAAGAAACTCTGCATCAACTTCATTGTCTTCCGTCAGGTCCAACAATGAATGGGGATCCATCCGGACACTCACTTCAATCACACGGTCCTTATTGTAAAGAACGTCAAATTGGATTTGTTTGTAGAGGAAATATTTGTATTCACTAGGATCAGCCTTGCTTTCCTTCTCAGCCTTTCCAATGAAGCCCCAAATGGGCAGATCATCATAGTACATTTGGAAGTAATAGTCTTTGTCAATGGCAGATCTGAATCGAGCAACATCCTCCTTTGAAAGCTTCTTCTGACAGACAACTGCAGAGCTTTTCTCCTCTCTGAAGTTAAGTTGGTATGGAGCACTAACTAGACGGTCTCCATTCAACACTTCACCGAGAGCTTCTTTTTTCTCTTTCACATGGTCTGCCAGTAAAATTGATTTGATCATTCAAAGGAACAAATGAAAAAACATTTTACCGCTTCAGTAGAGTTCCATTCCAAAGTTTCTATCATAGTTCTTATCCATGAGCCAAAATGCAGCAAATTTAAATATCTGATATAGCTACCATTTGCAGCAAATGAAACAATGAACAAAATCTAATCCATAAACAGACCGAGATCAGAAATAAGAACCTGGAACACAGAAGGGCAGATCGAAATAGCGATATGTTTCACTGGAAATCAAAGAAAAAAAAAACAACACAAAATTAATAGCAACACAAAATGGTAGAAAGCACTCTTACATAACAATAAGCAAAATCCAACAAAACATAAGTAGATATTTACATTAAAGCTGGTAATTCATGCATGCAGTGTCGATCCAATTAATAATTCAACCTACATCTAATCTAATTGTCATGTTGTAAATGAATTGACCTGTTTAATACATTCATCGCTATATTATTTATTAAATTGCATAAACTAATATTATTTTAAACTATTTAGCATTTTTATACCCCTTCAATGAAAAGCTATATTGTTTAATTATTAAGAAAATAACATATCTAATTGTTAAACAATCATTAATATTCATATTAATTTATATATTAATATTATTGCCAAATCGTGCTCTGTTAAATTTCGCCAGCTTAAATCATCCATCACCGTCATTCTTCCCAAAACTAAAACCCAAATCAACATTTTGAAGTTCACTCTAGCAGCTAAGTAGTTGAAGAATTCATGAAAATGCCAAACCGAAAACCCAGATCTAGTAAACTAATGAGATAGATCAAGGATGGGAAGAATCGAAAAGGGCAAACGATAGACTTACCTGGGGTTGTGAAAGGGGCCGACCTTATTGGCATAGAGAGGAACAGACTCGCCTTCCTTGTAACGGTGATCTGAGGCGTCCGATCTGACACGGGGAAATGAACCGACGACCAAAACGGAGACGAGGAGGAGGAGAATGGTCAAAGAATTAGACATGGTCCTTTCTCCCCTCTTCTTCTTCCTTAGAGGTAGATATGGCGAGGAGGAGGAGGAGCAATTAAGAGTTATTAGCAATTACCATTACTTGAAAATTACTCAAGTAAGGTATACTTTAGCTTTCAAGCTCAACCTATTGGCGATCTCTAGATATAGATTTGTGGAAATTCAAAAATTGAATTTTAGACTTTACCGCAGACAATGCCCTCCGATCCCATTCGTATATTCTGCCAGATTCATCGTTCATACATTTTTCTTTTTTTCTTTTTTTTTTTTCAAATTATAATTTATATATGATTTGGTAAAATGAATTTTTTTCATTAAATTGTATTAATATTATATATTTATAATTTTATTTCAAAATAATATTTATGATATAATTCATTTGATGTAGACACCATATATATATATATATATATATCGCATATCACTTCAAATAAAAAATATCATAAATTTACTACTCATATGTTTACATATGTGATTTTTTTTATTTGAAATGACATGTAATATGGTATAATATGTATATTCTTAGTGTTTAAATTTGACAAATTCTATTGTAAATATTATTTTAAAATAAAATTACAAAAATATTATACTAAATTGATACAAAATAAATATTTGATACTATTTTGATACAAGTACCGATATTTTGTTAAAAAAAATAATTTTACCCATATATTTTTTTAATTTTTACTGAAAAA
>CATIWF010222137.1:0-39934 GCA_949630135.1 Balakata baccata
CCTGGGAGACAAACGCCGGTTATCCTAAACACCCGTGTAGGAGGCGAATTTGTCTTAAGGAAACTGTGTGCTACACAGGCCTCAGATTGTTTTCCATTTTCTACTATTGATTTTGAATATTGAATTAACATTTCTCCTATTTTTTGTATTTGATATCTAACACTTCCCACACGAAAATCAAACAAAATGAATTCCTTCATATTCCACTCTTTTGATCCTCTTTTGGAGTTTAAAACGGAAATCAATGGCTTTGTAAGATCTGTCTTCACGCAAATTCGAGCTAACCATCCCCTGGATACCTCGTTGGTTGCATCGTCGATTTTAATGGGTATGTCAATCTTAGAACCCAGCCTAAGGAGAAAATCATCATCATAATACTCAACAGGTAAATATGGAATCCTAACCCAAACCGAGATCCGATCAATAGTCGCAGAAATGGGAGCAAAACTAGGATGCCATTGTCTTACAGTTAAGTAATGATCAAAGATCATCCATGGCCCTCCATATAAAACAAATTCATAATCATCCATAGAGTTAAACCTTACTAGAAAAAAGTCTTTCTCCATAGCTACCAAGGAGAAGGGAGAATCCGGTCTCCATAATTCTCTAATCTTTCTCTGCATTAAATTGAACCCCACTAACTTGCCCAGTAGCTTGATGATCAACGCCCTGTTCCATGTTTGCTGAAGCCTCTTTTTCTCCTCCTTGGAAACCTTGATGAAAGGACAACCCTCAACTTCCTCCTCATCTGAATCATCATCAGAAAGGAAAAAATCCTCATCTTCTAACCCCAAGGTAGAGCTAGGAGACGAGTTACTTAAGAGGTTCTGCTTAAAAGAGATTTGAGAAATCTCCTTATCAATCACCACATTCTCGATATTCTCTTCAACAAGACCCTCCATAGCCTCCGAGACAAACTCCTGATCCACATTATCCCCCGGCCGGCGCTTAACCTTCTTCATACTGCGCTTAAAAAGATCTTGTTCTTGCAAAAAGAGACACCGTTCTCAAGGAGAGAAGGGAGCTCCAAAGTTAATATAAAATTCTATTTCTATTTTCATTTTGATAAATTTTCTATTAAATTTTAAAACAGTGAGAAAAAAATATTATCTTTTATTTTAAAATAATATTACAATATATTAAATTTAAATAATATTAATATAATAGATTAAATTTATATAAAATATTAATATAAAAATTAAATTTTAGAAAAAAAGTAATTTTTTTATTATATTATATAATGTAATATTTTTTAATAGAAAATTTAATGAAATAATATCTCAAACCTTAATAGTTTTTCCAAAAAAGAAAGGCAAAGACATATAATTAAGCCTTTTAAGTTTTCATGTTTTCTGATTTGAGCCCTTGAAATTTAATTTCTTTCAATGAAACCCTTTTCTGATTTTAACTTTTCACCGACATTGAGCTCTTCGGTTACTTCTTATAAAACTAAATTGCTTAAAAAAAAATTTAATTTGAGCGTTTTTAATTTCTCTAACAAGAAAAAGAAAACACCAAACTGCGTCGTTTTTTGTTTGACCCGTTTTGTCTATGGATACATCCAACATCGAAAGCGGATGCCTGTCGGCCCTGTCCCGTTCTGGCAGGCAGTGTTCATTAATTCTAAGCGTTTTGAAAGAATCAGAATCAGATTGTGAGAAACTGTTATTGATGGGCAAGTTCATTCTTTTCTTCCTCCTTATTTAATGGGATTTTGTTTAAAAGTTGCTTCTAATTCTGTATTTGATTAATTCTCTACCTTATGCGTACATGGCAGAGGAAGGAGGTGAAAGAGAGGAAGTTGAATCAAATGGGGAGAAAGTGGAGAGTGTGAAGGAAGGAGTGGCATCAATAGCATTGCTACCTTGTGGGTCAATCTCCGGCCATTTCATCCAGCTTCCACAGTCCATTTGCTATGGACTTCATGGCACCGGTACTTCCGTAGATGGAATTTTTTTTTTGGGGTGTTGATTCTTGCGCCTGCTTTTGGTATTAGGGTCAGGGATAAGAGTTTTTGATTAATTAATTATATGTTGATAGTGCCTTGTAACTCTTATTTATTTAGTTACATTATTTAGCTGGTTTCTCTTTTATTTTGATCATGTTGATTTTTGAGCTGCAAAATGAATTTTATGATGCCTTCTGGGATATGGAAAGGCAATTTTATTTCTTGAGCAAATAAATTATTCTGCTGAGGGTACTGATGGCAATTGCTGATAGTATTGGACGCAGTAGTTGGATAAATTGTGCTATGACCGAATAATCGTTTCTCTAAATCAACAATTTCCACTTTTGGGAATGTAGTTTTTTTTTTTTCAAATAAGAGTTTCTCGGTTTTAAAATTGGAACTAGATAGTTCACTGGAAAAGAAATATTCAAGTCTCGACTAGAACCATTTTTAGGGACTCTTTTAGGAGAAAGAAGGAAACTGGATATCCATGGTTTAGGAAAATTAAGTAAATTTTAATTCTGTCCACAATGGTTTCAGTGCATGCTTGAGATGTGGCTCTTTACTAATTTGGGCAGTTTAAACCTGTAATTACAAAGTTTCAAATATGTTTTGTGAGAGTAAATGCTCTCATATTGTGACACAATATTATAAATTTCATTCTTTGCAGCATTTTTTAGGAGTCCTGATAAAAATAGTTATTTTAGGTGCCCTTTGTGCAAATATAATATATAGAGATGCATTTACTAATGAAGTGTGAAGTAAGTATGCCCCAAGTTGTGTTTAGTTAATTTTATCCATTCTTTTCCATCATGGTTGATTTGTTTGCATAAATAAAGATTGCTGATTTTTATAGAAGACGTATACAAATCTTACTCAAGCTTTTTAACTCAAATATCTTGCTACTAGCTTTTGTCAGTTTCATGTGTGTATTTATGTCATATAATGCCAGTGTGTTAGAGCAAGAGAGAGTTGTGCAATGCAGTTTTGATGTTTTGATGAGTGATTGCTAATGCTTCGATAGTCAGTCCATGTGCTGTAAGATTTATTGAAAGCTTTATTTCCTTCAAATATGAATTTTTTGGGTCATGGGAAGCTATGCTTATGCATAACATATCTAGTCTGTAAGATTTATTGAAAGCTTATTGTAGTTTATTGTAGGCACTGTTTATTTGAACAATTCTTTTTTAATGTTCTTCCATTCTGAACTTGTTTTTCTTTTTTGGTGAGTAGAGTTATCTTGTGAAAGGGAGTGCAGCAGAGGTGAGGATTATCGCCTGATCAAGCTTACAATCATTGACTATAATGTATGGGGCTGTTTGTTATGTTTTTCTGTTTCCTACTTTCTTGATTTCGTTTCTATATTCACTACCATTTGATTCTTTTGGGCTGCTTTTATTAAATATGGCAGAGTGGGAAAGAGCAAGCTGTTGTAGTTGAGTGTAAAGGCCATGATGCTGCTCGCTTCCAGACCATTGATCATGCTCATGGGTAAGCCTTCATGGATTTACTACCAGTTCCTTAAACTGATTGAGTTGGTAATTTTTGACAGCTGTAGCAATACCCCTTAGGATATGTATTGGCAGAAATTGTCATTTCAAAAAAATGTTAGCAAACATTAATTCAGAAATAATAAAGATTGCAGTTTTTTGTTCTGTTTAGATAAGCTAGCAAAGATTTACTGCTTACTAATTAGTTTGTATATTTTGCAAGTGTTCCCTTCTTTTATCTTATTTTCAATTTATCATCTAATCGCCATGAGTGGATCCCTTGGTGACTAATTAATAAAGAACAACTTTAATGGTGAATCTGAAGAGCTGGAGCCATCATAACAAGTTTCAATGGGGAAAAAAAAAAGCTAAAAACTTCACAAAATTATTGGATTACACTTTATGATATATGTGACAAATTTATTTCACTTCCTACTAGCAATTCAGTTTAAAGTCAACTTTAATTTTGGAGGACTTTACACTATCTAAGTTTTCCCCCTGTAGTTCTTGGCCGTCCTTTACCCTTTTACTTGAATTAATTTCTTTATGAATTGCAACATCATGTTCTGTGTCTTGTCTTACAGCTGGGAAAAGGATGTTGTAGCTATGGCAGAACAAAAGCAAGGAAAGAAAAAGATTTCTGTTTCATTTGCATGCGAAACATTAAAATCAGAGAAAGCTGCAGAAGAGCATATAAGGAAGTTCATGCCAAAATTATCTGGGTTAGATGCTGTTGGTACGTGTCTACCCTTCAATATATAAAGATGAATTTTGTTAATTAATATTTTCAGCTCCTGAAAGCCTGTTGGCTGCTTAGGATTTCATTTCAAGCAGTTATTCTCAATTACACTGCAGCATCCTAAAATATATGCACTATTTTCAAGTTAACTCATCGGCACATTTTGACTCTGATAAATGATAATCTGTGCTTGGTTGTGTATACCTTTCCATAACTTAGAATTGAGCCCATGATCATGCAAAGTTTCACGTTTGTCAGCAAAAGTTTCCTGCATTGGTTGATATAGGTATTGTCTAAATAGGGCTAGTGGTGCCATATCAATGATGTGCTTGTATGCTGACTGAGTTACGACTTTATATAGCATATATTATTCACAGCTTGAAACGCCTTGTTAACCATGCATGCAGTCAACATCGGGCAAATGAGGATTTCAGGATTGGACTTCGAAGTAGATGACAATGACATGACATGAAGAAGACCATTTCATATGATGCAGTTATGCTAATGAAGTCTTTGTACATGAGTTGTTGGTACCTCTTATTACAGTTTATCTTGATCCTTTGTTTTCTGTTTACTTGTTTTTGTGATCTTTTTTTGTGCTTTAACCGTCTAGGTCTAGATATGCTGTTGTAAAGAATATGACTGATACTTTTTCTTCCCAACTTTCAATAGTTTTTAATCTTTGCAAAAATTATTATTTGCCTCCTGTAATTTAAATAATATACTAGTATGATAGAACTCAACCAACTATGTAAAAAGAACAAGCAACAAAGAACACATATCAAAAGAAAAATGATATTTATTCCCTTGTAATCAAGAAGAAGAATAGATACAAGCTTCAAGATAACTCTCTCAGCTCCCATTACCTCTCTCCCACTCAATATAACCGAATCATCATATATCATACTTGACTCTACTATTTATATTGCTCCCTCTAAGTAACTAACTAATTGCTTTTTCCCGTATTACCCTCCTTACTCTCACTCTTGTTGCACCTCACATACGTAACACAAATGGGGCCCTATCCTCAAGGTGAAGATGAGAAAACTGTTGCTGAATGAGATCCAGTGGTTCCCAGGTGTTATTGTGAGCAGACTTGCTTCCCATTATATGAGTATAAGACCATGACCATAAAGTGCAGTACACTCATTGGAAAATTGAGGCACCACCCAGCACGGGAAAACAGAGAAGCCTAATATGAATCTTGTGTGGCAACTGATGAGCTTGCGGAACTGGAGAAAGCTAAGACCTCTGGCGCCTATATATGCAGAGAAGAGGCAATACAAATTAGTACTTATGAGTACTTGTTTATAAGCAAGGATTATAACACCCTTAGCCTCACTCAAGAATAGCAAGGTAAGCAGGCAATGCCTATTTGTCTGTGTTTATCTTATTATCTTATGAAAATCTTAATATTTTTTCTTTTCATTTTATTAGAGCTAATATTATTATATTTTAAAGATATATTAAAATTCTTTTATGCATCCGATTTAAAAATTTCACACGTATCGAAATTCATGATTCGTATCATTATTTGCGCACATATATATATGCAAAAATCTACTTTACGTATCTCATTACAAACTATATTGAAAGAAAACTTTAATTTTATATTACAAAGATTTTTTCAAAAATATTCCAAAGCAAATTTTGAGGCTTTAGATTCTACTGAATGAATTTCAGCCTTCTTCTGACAGCTAATTTAACTTCTTAAAATCTTTCGAACCTGTACGAGAGAAATTCACTCACGCTAAGCTACTAGTTTAGTGGTGCTTCATATGATAAAAATCATATATACGATACATTCATAAATTTTATACACATCACAATATAGTATCAATATCATGAACAATATTTCACTTATATTCACAAATTAAATATGTCATGTAATTTATCTTGTAAAAAAAATGCAATCTCAATTTTTCATTATCTTTATTTATACCTTTTTTTTAACTATTTTTAGTCAAACCCCTAACACATGTGTCTGAACTTATTAGTATTAATATAGGGATTTGTCATTCTCGGCTTTTTCATAATATTGCCATTCTTGGTATTTGTACTTGTTGCCATTACCAGCTTTTTTTTAAATTGTCATTTTCGGCTTTTATTATTTTTTCCTTTATTGGCATGTCAACCTATTTTCTATTATAGTTTAAGACTAGGTGTGTTTGGACTTCAACATAATTATTATTATCTTCAAATTATTGACATTATATATACATTTATGAATATGGGATGCCCATATGTACAATTGAATATCAAATAACTAACAATTATTACATGCAAAACATGACATATATATATATATATATATATATATATATATATATATATATATATATATATATAAACCCACAAGACAAACTTTCTCATGCATAGCAGATTCAAGCCCTGGGATTGTGACTCAATTTCGGCCCATTTTCACTTAGAATCTGACTTTGTAACCTTCTAGGATTTTATGCATTATTGTCTTAGTTTTAAAATGCAATAAAAATCACCTCAATCCGAGTTTTTAACTAAAAGTTAGGGTCAAAATATCGATTAGTGTTCCAACACTTTTTACCCAGCATTTTTATGATACTCTTATGTTAGAGCTTTTGTGACCGAATTTGGATCTAGATACAAGCTGAATTTCAATTCATGATTGTCATAACATTTTTAGCTCTCTGTCTTACTTATCATTTCCAATTGGTTTCAAGACAATCCAACATATACGGACTAAGTTATGATCAATTTAATCAAGACTGTTCCAGTGCAAGTGCAACAGGGCACTTGTAGGATTTATTGCAATTCAAGTATTTTGATAACCTAATTCATTCATATCATATCCAAAAAAATTTAGTTCAGATCACCATGCATAAAACTCAATGTTTCACATTAATTTACTATAAAATCATATTAGCAACCATTTTTCACATAAGGCATTTTTCACATAAGATATTTTTCAAGTCATACGCAAACATACATTTTATACAAATTTTACATTTTATAGCATGCACAATTTTTATCCAAGAAGCACTTACAAAATCATCCACTAGTCCCTCTTTTTGTCTTCCATTCCTCCTCTTGTCAAGTGGCTTTTTCCTTACTCTTATCCACCTTTTGGTGGCTACTTGTTTAGCTTTAACAAAAGAACCAGTATGTCACTAAATGACACATTCATTCAAAGTTTATGCATGAACATTAAGTAATAATCCTAATACTCCTCTACTCTTTTCTATAATTTCATTTCTTCCTCTCTTTACCTTATTTAAGTTCATATTAACTTAATGTCATTTCCCTCCATTTAAGACAACCAAAACAACTTCATCTATTCTAAGTCTTTTTCCATAATATTCAACATTAACTAGTCATATATCCAACGTCAACACTTCTAATCATTCTCCATCACATATCCCCCTCATAGGGCAATCCCTTCCTCACCATTTTAGGTTATGTTTCATTAGCTTTCAAGTCACAAAACCAACCTCCATGATCATCTAAATTAAATTCCAACACAATCCAACTCAATCATACACTTCTTCCCCTTCCAATACAATATCAACACAAGTTCACAACTTCAAGCAAAACTCTAATCTAACACTTCCAATCACAACATCCAACCACATGGGTCTCAAATACATGCAATAAGATTGAAGTTAAGAAGAATAAAGTCACATTGATGGATCTCCAAGCTTCACCAAAATTTCTCTTTTTTCTCTTTCGTTCTTCCACTCTAACTCTCTTTTATGGTAGAATTTCCCTAATTAATTGGTTTCTCTCTCTTAAATTCATCTTTTCCACTCTTTAAAGAGCTTAAAAATACAAAAATGATGGGTTAGGAGATGAAATATGGCCGGCCATAGAGAGGAAGAAATGAGAAAGATGATGACTTAGGTGGATAAGGGTTGAAAGTCACCAAAATTGACTTTTATACTAATGTTTAAGTGTATGGATCCCACTAATTAGTTTAATCTATTTTCCTATTGATCCATTAACTTAATTAATCTTGATTTATTTTTAATTATGGAAAATTCTACTTCCAGCTCATAATTTTCTAATTCTTACAAAATTTCCTCCAAAATTTCGAGAATACCGATTTTATCCATAAAGAATTTTAAAATTTTTTTATAATTCTTCCATCAATTTTTTAATTCCATATTATTAATATCTATACTTATTTTCTTTCATAATTTATTATTTTTCTATGGATCCAAATTTAAACCTCAACCGGACCGGCGTGCCTGACTATGGTCATGCACGATCGGAGCCTAAATCGCTGGATGTTACAAGGGTAGCTCCCAATTTCCCTGAAACAGAGAAGAAAATCATGAATCCAAGCAATATCTGGATAGCCTTTTGGCTACCATCTCGAGTCAAGGCCAAAAGACCAACATTCACCACATAAACTAAAGATCCATTGACATTTCCAATCAATCCAGAAAAACAACATTGCTACTTTCCCAATATGTCAAACAAACGATGACATCAGCAAAACACTACCATCAACAAATTCCAACCTAAGACCAGCAACATTTACTCCTCTGCCAACAAGTCTCATACCAATGAGCTGCTTCTTTCTCACATGACGGATCTTTTCCCATTATAAAATGGAATCATAAAAATTTGCAACAAGAGTATAGGTTTCTGTACTTATTGGTTCGAGTTCAAGCATTAGCTTTGCAACCATTTCAGCCTTGTAAACCTTTCAGTTTGTCATGTCCATTCCAATCCCTATAGTCTATACGCAAATTGCCTATTTAAAAACTTTGGCAGGAACATCAGACTGTAGATATATTACCTAATGAACATTAGTATTTGGCGAAATGACTATTTATTTTTCCAAGATTGTGAGACTTCAACAAAAATTATTGTAGTGGTTGATAAGCAACATTGCCTAGCAGTACCAAAATCAGTAACAATTAAAGTTGCTTCAACTTCTCTAGACTCGGTTGGTACCTCCTCATATAATTCATGTCGTTTCCAAAACTTACTTAAAGCTTTTCTTTTCCTTCTTACCCAAGCATTTCCACTTATCATTACTTTCCAGCCCCCTAGATTTCTTTCAATAATTTCATCGAACATCTTTCGTGCATAAGATTTTCCTACCTTTAGCAGCACTTGAAATTTTTTGATTCTTTGTCCCACAAAATACATATCCTCTGGTTTCATCTGTGCTGGAGATGGCAGGACCATATTACTCATCCCGCCACAACCCTTATTGGACTCCACCCTTTTTCTGCTTTAGAAAATTAGTTGAGAATCTATTACCTAAGCCAATGCATATCAACGATGGACTCTCGCTCACTAGCTGGAAGGGAAACACATCATCATCATCAACACTATAAACCTGGGAAATAAAGATCAGCGGTGCATCATCTGTGGAGTCCTTAACAAAATCGGTATTAAAGTTATGGGGTGAGTCAACTCGTTGGAAGAATAAGTAGAAATCACTGCCTATGAGTCCATCTTTATCAAAGGGATGACCTAACTGGAGAGACTTAAATCCACCACCATCAAAAACCCTTGAACCATTTAATAATTGCGAAAAATATAGAGTAAACTTTTTATTAGCAATAATTGGGTAAGACTTTTCTTTAGCCCATTGATATAACCCTAAGGCCTGACCCAATTTATAAAAATCCAACCTCCTCACTTTTAGCTCTAATCTCCATCTTGAACTTATCTTCAACTTTGTCCAGAAAGAATCTTCCTTTAATTTCCAATCTTTTGGCCTTTGTATTAGTTCGTCGTGATTTTTCTTTAGAATTCTCGTCATCCACTCCTTGCAGACTCAAAAAATCAATGGTTTTGGATCGTCCAAGAAGCTTTTGCCCTAAGAACGCTTAATCTTCCTTAAGTTTTTTACCATCAATGGTTTTGAATTGTTGAAGCAGCACTTGCCCTAAGAATGCCCCATCTTTCTCAAGTTTTTTACTATCGACTATCTCTTTTCCTTTTTCTACGGCACTACTGGAATCAACAATATCATAAGGTAGAGGAGTAACTGTTCCACGATTACCTTTGGAAACAAATTCTTCCTCTTGCCGCAAGAATTCGTCCATCGTATGTATAAAGGTCTCTAGTAATGGGATCCATTGCAAATCTTCTTTGAGTTGATTCAACTCCTAGATTTCCTATATTTTTCTCTTTATTATTACCATTTGCGCCTCAATCTTCTTTCCTGCTGCCATGCTCTCGGAATCTACTACTATAAAACCCAACAAACTATGTAACAAGAACAAGCAATAGAGAACACATAGCAAAAGGAAAATGATATTTATTCCCTTGTAATCAAGAACAAGAATCAATACAAGCTTCAAGATAACTCTCTTAGCTCTCACTACCTCTCTCCTGCTCAGTATAACCAAATCATCTTATCTCATACTTGACTCTACTATTTATACTACTCCTCTTCAGTAACTAACTAATTGTATTTTTCCCGTATTACCCTCCTTACTCTCCCTCTTATTACACCTCATATACGTAACACAAATGGGGAATCTATTATAGTATTCTTCTGAAATTTAAAAAATATATGATTTGCCCTCTGTATTTTGACATAATATACTAGTACCTCTCTGAGATTTAAAAAATATATAATTTACCTCTTGAAATTTTGATTTATTACACTAGTACCTCCTATAAGTTTGATTTACTGGACTAATACTAGTGTATCATATTTTTTTTCAGACTTCAGAAATATTAGTATATTATGTCAAATAATATGAGATAAATTGTATATTTTTTTAAATTTTTAAGAAATACTATTGTATTATATCAAATTACAATAAGTAAATAATAATTTTTCCATAATCTTTCATTCCGAACCATGTTATTCAGGAAGTTAAGAAAGAGCTCTGCCCACTAAAACATCATTCAACGTTCCCAAACAGTAACTGCCTGTGATTCTGTGAATGTTACAGAACAATGTATGACCGGATAATTTTTTTAAAAAAAAATATAAAAATACATCAAAATCAAAAAGAGAAAATACAAAATTTTACTGTTTTTTTACTTGGGATATTTCCTCATTTTCAAGGTGGGAATTATTATTTATTATTTTACTTATCGAACTGTCAGTATAGAAATAAGATTCCAAACACCAGTCTCCGGCTAAAGATCCTTGTCCCCGCCATTTCCAGATTTTTGATGCAAGGTACAGATTACAGCAGAATGCAAATCAATACTACCAATTGATTAGAGATTTAGTGGATGAACTATACCGTCCGTCGATACCTAAACTATATAAATTACCCAACTATATAAATCATAATTCATAATTTAGTACTTTAAAAATTATTTATAATATAAATTTACTTCAATTTTTATTTTATGTTATAAATAATTTTAAGATACTAAATTATTACGATTTATATAGTTAAGAATATCATTAGTGTAATTCATCCGGGATTCAGTCATAGCACTGATAAATAAGAACAATTAGAAGTTGAATTAACTTGTCACGCACTTTTATCACGATGGCTTGTTTGAGCTAACTCCATTCTTCCCTGCAACTCATGTAAAAAAATTTCTGCCAAGAGCTTGCATACATGATCAAATTTTATAAATTGAATTTGGCAGACAAACCAGTAAACAGGTAAAGCAACTGATTGATCACAAATAACAGAAAAGATGCACCGATTTTCTATCCAGATTATATATTTATATATATAAGCGCATACATAACATGTACATGGTATTACATGCTCACAGTAGGTTATAGATAATTGAAATAAAATGCTAAGCAACAGCCTCCATCCCTTCACTATAATACATTTAGCCGGGCTAGGACTGGGGAGCAATGCACTTGAAATTCAGATGAGATAGCGAAGTTCTGTCTCAGCTTCAGCTCAGTAAACCTCAAGAAAAGCTGATCCAAGTCCAAAATGATCATTTATTGTCCAGATTTGTTGATTCCACAAGGAACGGATCCAAGTCCAAGATGATGATAACTGTCAGAAAAAAAAAATGTAGATTGTATCAATAGTGAAAAGAAAGCACATAAAATACTTCAGTGCCTATTCATCAAACCCCATTCGCCCTCCCTACCCAGATCTTGGGGCACAAAAGAGAAAGCGTAGTATGATCTAATGACTGCGAGAATAAATAACATCTACTTCGAATAAGAATTATATATGCCTCATGGCGCATAAAGTATCTGATGAATTAGCAATTACGATAGTTTATGTAAGAACACTCAGACAGGGCTGTTTAGACATTTAAGTCGTCACATTCTGTATAAAATTGAGGGGAAAATGTAACCATGGTTACATTTCATGCTTAAACACCAAAAAACAACAAGCCTTGCTCTGTTATACTAACTGTGGTTCTGTGGCAAACTGAAAGTTTTGGTAGTTATTGAACAGTAAAAGACGATAGATGTCTAATCTCCAACAATAGCTCAACAGGAAAAGGTGCAGAAAAGAAGTTCTCATTCTCATCCTTGGATTAACAATCCGTTCTTTATGAAACAAGTCCAAGACATCTAATTTTTGCCATTATCAATGTCATATTCTAATTCTTCTAATTCAGCTACACTTAATTTATCTTTCCACATATTTTCTTGCATGGAAAGCTGCAGGGCACTGAATATTTTACAAAAAGAGAATCTGGAATCCTGTGATCAGACTTTTATATGGAAATCAATGGTCTGAAAGCCTTGCAATTAAATGGTTTACCAATTTCAAATGATCCTGAAAAATTCAGCTCATTTCAATTTCACAGAAAATAAAAATGTTTGTCAATACCTGGCTTCTGTACCAACTATCACTCGAACTCGGATGCTTCTTCAGAATCAGACAAAGGTAAGAGAGTGCAGATTCCAAGCACATGCCCATTAAGGCACACGTAGTATTCAACACAATCTTCATAGGAACCCAGCCTGCAGCTGGCACTCTGGGGTATCATTTTGGCTTGCAGCATGCTCCACAACTTTGCTTTACAATAAGGACACACCTCTGTTGGGTGAAGCTTGGCTCCCCTGTTAATCAGCATTTTCCGGACCTTTGACATTTTGAATGACTTGAAAACTCCACGGAAAAATCCCACGTCCCCTTCTTCCCCTTGGTCAAGATGTTCACAAGGGTCAGAAACATACAAAACATCAGTTCTACACTGTGGCAAAAGAAAACTCTTTCCTGAAGTCCTAGAAAAGCGAGTCCTGTAAACAAAATGTCCAGGGATATGAATGCTATTGAACAAGCCCCCCTTGGTACATCCCGAGCAGTAAATAAGCAACTTTCCAAGCGCTCTCCAATTCCCATCAACACTATGACTTCCGCTTGATTGTAGATCAAGCATCATTTTTGGAGCCCTTGCTCGGCAAAACTCCTTCCATAGCACTCGCTTGGCAAGATCATCAAACCATTTGCACACACATGATAGAGTGGCAATCAATTTTGGATTCCAGTTCAGCTGTTGAAACACTAAAAAGATCACATCTTCACTTAGATGCCCTTTCGTGCATTGACAGCTTGATGAGTGAATGCAACGGTATTGCTTTGTTAAAATCATAATATCCACCTTGCAGGAAAGAAATAAACAAGGATACTAAGTCATTTTTTCAGATTCCCTGAACAACTAATGGTCTACTATTCTACAGTCATGTAATTTAAAAAAAACAAAAAACTCGACCAAACACTAACTAAAGTCCCAATCATACTCCAGCAGTGAAAGTACTGATGAACTATGTAAAAGCATAGTTAAAGAGCCCCGGGAGATAAGGTATTAAAGAGAAAAAAGCAGAGATTAAATGAATTGAAGGTTCAAAACTTTGACATAATCTGCCGGAAACCAGTCAAGATTAAACTTCTTACTCGGCTACATACAATATGTAAAACCTACACAGGTTCATCCATGTGATACTCACGTTACTAAATCATGCTATAGCTAGATCTCTGAGCTAGCATTTGGTAATACACTTTTAGCCAACTAGAGGGGCAAGCAATTTTAATGTTAGTAAAATGTTGCAGTCATGCTTTTTTCATACTCATATAGGTTAGTGGATAAATCTAAAAATGAGTTCAGAAAGGATCCCCCTCAACGCCAAAAGCATTTAATGATTAAGAATAGGTTCTGATTTGACTAAAATATTGAACTAAATCCAATATGTGGTAGTAGATACATATTCAGATTGGGACTAAACGTCCCAGATATAATTGAATAAAGACAGTAACAATAAAACATAGGGTGAAACATGCCCAAGGATTGAGCATTTTCTGATTCAATGCAGCAAATAACACCTGATGTACAATATTCTATTTGCTATCCGTACGAGGTGAACTGATCACCGACACGTTCTTCAGGAAACCAGAGTGAAAAAGACAACAGATACTTTCAACCCTTCAGTGCTGCCATAACATATAAATCATCACATTAATTGCCACATGCAAGTCAAGCCATCACCATTGCATCTTTAATTAGAGATTACAATTAAGATTTACTAGACCAGCCAAAATAAGAATTATGTTACTCCCTTATTTCAAATAAAACATCAGCTCATAAATTTTCCCCCTAAGTTTCGGGACATTAGATCCTCATATACCAAAATCCAAAAAAATTACACATTTTAGAGAGCTAAAATCCATTTAGAAGAAAACCTAAGCACAATACACAAGCCGCTAAACTTTAAATATGAAATAAGAAAAGTCGCGCCAGTTCCACGACAGGCAAACTCAAAGAGGCAAAATAGCAGCAGCATCACCATTCAAGTTTTGAAAATTTCTGTATATTCAAACACACAAAGCATCCCACTAACACAATTAGCCTTGGTTGATTTTTCATTGCAACCAAATTTCTGCCTAAACTTCAGATCCACAATGAACCCTTAAATAAACTTCAAGGCATTTTAATTTAAACCCATCACAATTTTTTAAGAACGTAACCTAATCCCAAACAAATCCACCTCACGCATTCATCAGATTTGCAAAATCAGCACTGAAAATGAAGAACCGACAAAACCCTAACCACATGAATATAATCAAATGGGGAAAAAAAAAAAAGGAAAGAAGAAGCTAAGACCAGACTGGATCGTAATTCATCTGAAATCAAGACCCATTTCTAACCTCAGACAAAGAAGTATCCTCTACTCATGACATCAAAATTCCTGAAAGAGAACACCTTTGCAGAAGAAGATGAAAACAGATTAGAATTTCATGAAGCAAGAAAAAAAAAGGCAAATTAACAAAAACAAATCCTATCAGAATCAAAGTTGAATACTTGCATGCACAAAGAGAATCTTGCTTAAGAAGAACGGTATTTTCGTCCAGAAAAAGATAACACGCTTCAGATGGATACAGAGCAGAATGCAGAAACAGAAGTCCAAGAAAGAACAGAGAAGGCTTGCGGGTTACAATAGAAGAAGAAAATATTATAATATTACTTCAACTCACATAGATACAATCTCAAGATGTCTTTAAAGGAAGGACGAATTACTTTTTGCCACGTCAAGATATGGCAGCTGGCAAAATGCTGATGTGTCGATGTTTAATTGGTGATAATTTTGGCGAAAATGACAATCATGTAGTTGTAGCTAAGCCTGGGATTTTACTGTTGGTATTTTAAATTTTTTTTGTCGGGGCCCTGAAAGGGAAATGCCAAAGCAGTATACAGTCCACAAAAAGATTCTAAAACCCCAAAGTTTGTCCACGTGTCAGGCTCATATTTTTTGAGATTTTTATTATTTGATCTTTATTTTTCTTCTTTCTGGTTGGCTGTGCATTAAGAAAATTATTTTGAGATATTTCGATGATGGGTTTGAATTTCAAGATTAACATTAATATATGCAATGATCTTCCATTTGCCAGAAGAGATATTTGAGTATAGAAAAGGGAACTCAATCAAGCATTTGAACTGCCATCTGCAACTGCAAAGTACATTGTCAAATGGCAAACTGAAATAAACTAACGCTTGGCTCAATCATGGAAGAAATAGGTAGTCAACAGCACAAAGGTTAATTATCAAAAGCAGTGACAGAACCAAATTCGCTTTACAGTAGACAATTGCTCTCTTAATTTTTTCAAGATATATATAATAGTATTGAAATTTATATATATTTTTTTAATTTGCCCCTTTAAAATATTAAAAGTCTAAATTTACAATTCTAATTTAGATTTCTAGCTATTTACACCTTCTGAATTAGGAGTCCCAACTCCGCCGCTAGAGAGAAGGCAACAAAATCTAAATTCCAAATGGATAAAAACTTGTTATGAAGCTTTATTTCTCTGTTCAGAATACATGATGTTTTCTTAACAAAACCCGGGAAAAAACTCCATCAAATAGGATACAAAAAATTTTTACGAGGAAAAACATGCATACCCTCAAGAAAACGTTCGTGAAATGTCAAGGACCAGGATCAATATTCCCCAGAAATTTTTGTTGAGACTTACATCTGAGCTATCTAATGTCAAGTAAAGCAATCTACTTTCGTCCTTCTGCATCTCCATAAGCTTGTGCAAACACATCTTTCCTTACAAGCTTTGGTTTATTTTCCTAACATTCTTTTCCAATAACAAATGGATTGCTAATAAAAGAACATTCAATTCAAACCAATTTTTCCTTCCTATTTTCTTTGAAACTAGAAAATTCTATTTACTTTTATCAATTTGACTTATTTCCATCTCAGGAATCAGGAGGCAGTGTTTGCAGTTGGTTTGCCATCTTGGAGGGAGATCACTGTTTCAAAAGCACCAACTAAGGCCTTAACCTTACTTTTCCTTGTCTCCGCAAGTTTACTTGCTGTCTCTTCGATGACATTATTAAATAGACCCTGTGCATGTTTCTTTCCTTCTGCATCTTGATGTCTCAAGACAATCTTTTCTGAATTAGTCTTTACTGTCAGTTAGATGACCGTCAACTTCTCTCTTCTTGAAGCTTCTTCTGCCATCAGCTTTGAGATTTCGGTTCTCCCTAATTGCTCTTCCTCGTCTGAATTTGAGCCTCCTTGGACTGTTGTGCTCAGGCTGGATGTCGATGACCTTTCCCCTCCTGAACCGTAACTGGACAGGTTGGTTATTCTTATCCTCTGAATGCAGCATCAGCATCCCAGCCTTTCTAAGTCTCCCTTTCTGTTCTCCTGGATGATCTGTCTCTTCAATGGACTCAGTTTCATCATATTCAGAGACAAGGTCATCTTCTGCAACTGTTGCAGTATAATCAGATTCATCCTCATCTTCTCCATTATGAGATAAAGACAATGAAGATTCTGGGAGGGATGGAGACTTGGCTGATGATAATTCAGGAGAAATATTTTTCTTACAATCAGACTCCAAAAATTTGTTCTCAGTTTCCATCTTGATGATGTATAGAGTTTTGTCCTGAGCCACATCATTGTTGGGTCCTTTAAGTTCCTCGGTAGGTTGGTCAGGATCAGCCTGCTAAATCTTGGGATACTCACTATTGGCCTTCTCAATCTTGTTCTGATTCCTCAGAGGAGAGACAACTTCTAAGCCCCCATGCTTCCTTGCATTTTGGCTTGCAACTCTACCAAGAGAAGACTCGGGGGTTATGGATGCTCTTGGGGATGCATTTCCTCTCGCAATTCCAGTGCTGGAAGTTTTAGAGGACAACAAAACTCTCTGGGACATCTGTAGTTTGAGAGTAGGCTTGAGGGACAAGGAAGCTGTTTGGTTTACCTGTCCTCTTACAACACCACTGCTGGAAGAATTAGGAGACATCAAAGCCCTTGAAGACGTCTGCACTCTTTTACCAGCTATTTTGGAGATCACTGTCTTCTTGCCAATTTTATTCTCACTGTTTCCCCTAACATTCAGAACTCTTGAAGAACCAGGAGACGACAATTTTAGCTCAAAAGAAAGAGTACGTTTAGCAGAAATGTTTTCTTTAACTTTTGATGAAGCATGTTTCAAAGAGACCTTTCGTTTTTCAGGAGGGGATGACGAATCCTGCTTCATAATTTTTGGGGATAAACGGGTTTTTGAATCAGCTGAAGCTCAAAGCTTGACGATTGATGTCTTCCTCCTCTCAACCTAATTCTCCCCTGATATTGAACTTTGGCTGCCAATAGACTTTAACACTTCCCTCGCTGTTGTCTTCTTCCTCTCCTGGGCTCATGCCTTCCTCCTGTCAACCCAATTTTGACTTGATACTAACTTTTGGCTGTCACTTGATTCGTTAAAACTTCCCTTGCTGTTGTTTTCTTCTTGGCTAGAATGTCCCTCAAGACTGGACTTTGCCTGTCAGCTGATTTTGTAAACAATACCCCTGATGACATCTTTTTTGCAGCAGTGTCGGCACTTGATAGACTTTTTCTTAGAAGTGATTTGGGAGAGGCCGCCCACTTCATAATCTCTGAAGTTTTTAGGGGTGTTTCAGAATTGGAATTTGGTTTGTGCTTAACCTGTAACATTCTATTTTTCTCTGGCTGGAACTCCAAGGAATTTTCTTCATCAGGTGGTTTTGTGGCATTCCTTCTTAGAAATGGACGCCTTGCCTTCTCTTCAAATTCATGTTTCTTCCCATATTTACAGAAATCATGACAGGAACCAGTAGAAGCTCGAAGATAGTTTGGAATATTTCCTCCACTCTTTGAAGAACTAGCCTTTCCCATGGAGATTTTTTTTTTTTTTTTGAATTATTTGCATCTGAATCGGTTGATTAGGGGGTCACTGGTAGACTGATGCTCTGCTCAGCCATTGATTATATGCCAGATGAACAGGAGAGAATGGAATAAACAGCCCTGAAAATCAAGCACAACAATATACGACGATTAATATGAATTTGTTAGTGTAACAACAATGCATTCAGAGAAATGATGTGAATGGCTACAAAACAAAGAGTTCAACTGGATGTATCCTAATATCGTAGAAAAATAAGAACTCCCAACCAAAGCTTATTTTTGTCTCAGCATGGAAAGAAATTAACAATTATGTACTTCTTCAGATTAGTACAAATTCATGTACACCAAACCATTGGTGAGACAAGAAACCAAATGAAATTGTGAGAAAATTACAAAATTTTAAGATAACATAAGAAACCAATGCACAATCTGGAAATCTGTTCTACTTTCTGGAATTAAAGAATGTTAAAGGTCTGGCAGTAAGTAAGATGTTTTAATTTTTACACCACAGACCTTCAAAACCAACAACATTACTAGGAACTAGGAAGGATGAAATTAAAGAAAAAACAGAGACGAAAAAGTGATTTAAACCATTTGATAGCATCTATACTTTTTAAGAGGCTCAAAATTTAGTAGCTTGTGGTAGCTCTTGGCACTCTAACAAATGGACAAAGGAGAAAACAGCCCAAGAAAATAAATAAATAATATAAAAAGATTAAAAATATATAATTGCATGAAAAATGAACAGTTACCAGTCAGATAAATCCATTTAAGCCAAAAAAAACTTTTGGTTTTTACATATGGATTCTCTTGTTGGTTATAACTTTCATACCAAGCAGAAGACACATTTAAACATGCGAATTTCGCAAACACATCAAGTAAATGAGGGGCATTACATAAAAAAACTATGAAATTCTAATAACTTCTGAACATAGCATAACAGGAAATATAAATCACAGTCAAGCCCACATGCAGACACAAATAATCACAGATTAATCTCTAAATCCGCAATCGAGATCTTATATTCCTGACAACCCAATCCATCGAATTGAAAACAGAAACAAATCCAGATATCTCTACTGCCTTAACAGAAACACAAACCCATGTTGGAGCCTTATTCAATTCACAAAAATCATCATACAAGAAAAAGAAGTAAGAGTTAAAACCAATCATAAACATGCAGTTGGCTAAAACCCATCATCAGAACCCCAATCTGAAGGCGAAACCAATTTCCGAAATCGCAAACCCACTTAGCATTCTATAAAAAAAGGAGAACTTTCCTGGATAGATATGTGATTATCTTTTTTCTGCAAAACTCAAACGAGGCTTTACAAGACAGCAAGGAAAAAAGGGAACTGAAATCTATGAAATACAGTAATGCCTCAGATATGCATTGATTATGAATAAGATGGGTTTTCTCTAGAAAAATGGGAACTGAAATCTATGAAATACAGTAATGCTTTTCAGTTTCCGGTGTTCGGTGCGCTATGTCACGGGCATTACTCTCTCTCCAAAAGCGTGCTTAAAGGAGTGTGCAGCGCACAGGACATCCTCCAGCTCCATCTGATGTGCGACGTAACAGCTATCATCTGCTCAATACGCGGGGGTTTCAGATTCTTTATATACATGTTAAACAGAGCAGACATTTTGTAATTTTGTACTTTCTAACTTTTCTTTCTAAATAAATATTTTCTATTTATGTAAATAGTTTTGAATTGAATTTACTGCATAAGGTCAATACGCGAACTTATCGGCATACTGTCATATAAATTATTGAATTCAGGACTATTTGATCTTAGTCGTTCCAAGTCATACAATCGAATCTGTTAAATATTTATTATATTATATAAATTATTCTTTTATCGCCGCATATAAATATATCTAGTGTATCATAATCCAATGTGAAATAAAGATTTATTTGTTTTCTTTTTTTTATTACATATGTATAATGCTATGAATGAAAAATTACAATATATTTCGTAAATAATGCTAAGGATATTCTATTTATTTAAATTTACTTACTAATTGATTGGTAAATAATGCTAAGGACATTCTATTTTTTTTAAATTTACTTACTAATTGATTGATAAAAAAAGAGAAATTTTTGAAAATAATTTTTTTTTCTTTTCCTTTCTTTTTCTAGCTGTTAAGTGTTGTAGAGTGTTTTAAAAAAATAGTCTTTATATCACAGTTATCAATTTTATTGCTATAGAATATTGAAAGCAATTCTAAAATATATGGTAATAGTACCGTTAATCATTTTTATAGTAGTTAGCAATCGACTTTGAACTTATAAAGTTCTTTAAAGTTCAATTCAGTTTTTTTTTTAAATAAAAAAAATAAGATAGAAAATGATAGCAATAAAAACATATCTAAGAGTCTTCATATTTTCATTTTTACCTATATTTATATAGTTTTATGTCATCCAACAGACTTTTTATCTTTCTCCTTATCTATCTCACTTCTTAAAATTTATATTCTTTCTTCTAAGATTTAAAGAGTCACAAAGATCTTTTAAGCAATATTTTATTTTCTTTTTTCTCTCTTTTCATTTTTTTAAATAATTTTATTAATTAAATTTTAAAATAGGTAATGAGATAAAGAGTATTATTAAAGTGCACACAATTTTCTAAAAAAACTAAAATAGAAAGTAAATTTTTTATAATATAATAAGAAGTGAAATAGAAAATATAGTTGGAACGCTATAAAGCAACTCGACATCAAGAAGAAAATTTCTTAAGTTTTTTTTTCCCTTAATTAAACTGTTTGGATTTGTATTTAATTTTCTGAAAGTTTAAAATGTTGCTACTTGTAGAATGTGATCATACAAGCACCAATGAACCGAATCAGAACTCCGAAGATATAGCCTCCCGTATTACAATAACTATTCTTGCATTTATTAATGTAACAGTTTAAGAGGGTGTTTGACATTGAATTTCAGAAAATCGTTTTTAGAAAAAAATTTATATTTTAAATTTTTTTGTGTTTTGAAAACTGTTTTTGATTGAAGTAAATAAATATATATTTTTTTCTAAGAGTATATTTTAAAAAAACAGTTTACAAAAAAATTAAAAAAATTTAAAATATAATTTTAGGACATTCAATAACAATTCCAAAACTTCCTAAGAGGTTAAAGTTTAAGATGATGATAATAATAATAATAATAATAATAATAATAATAATAATAATAATAATAAAATGTGGTATCAGAATTGTGCAAATTCTAATTTAGTAATAATTTATTTATTGATCGGAATTGTAAGATAATAATAATAATAATAATAATAATAATAATAATAATTGTGCAAATTTTAATTTAATAATAATTTATTTATTGATTAGAATTGTAAGATTTTGAATTTAACCGTAACTCAACAATTTGTAATAAAAATATTGTTTCAAAACATAACAAATTAGAGAGGTTGAGTTTTGACAATCTTATCAGAAATTATACTGCATTGAATTAGCTCTATTACTGTCTTGTTTGTTGATTAGTGTATGGCTACTAATTCTCGCACTCAAAGAAAAAGGAATTCTTCTACTTGGAATTTTTCACAAACTTAAAGGGTGGTGGTGGTGGACAATTGGCTTTTTCCAAGATAAGCTTTTGGCTTCCTTTGTGGGCAAAAGCTATATGTTTCTTGAATCATTTCTAAGATGGGCAAAGAGATTGCATTGGATTAATATGTAGAAGCATGCCCTAAAGTCTCTGTCAAAGTTATGGGCCAAATGGAAAGGAAAGACAATTGAGCAATTCCCTCTTAAGGTCTACCATGTTAATATTAATTACACGACAGCCGACAATTAGGCAGTTATAAAGTAATATTGTTATGACTGGTGTAAATGAATTGATATGAAATTTTTTCAACTTAATAAAAAATTTTGAATTCGAATCATGCATATACAGCTAGACAGTAAGAATAAATTGATACAAAACTCTTTCAACTTAATCAGAAATTTCGAATTCGAATCCTAGATTTTAAAATTGTTTCATTACCTATTGGAGTCTTACTCAACATGCGTAATTCATATTAATTCCGATATCATATTAAAAACCAGAAAAAAAAAAATTTCTTTCTCCAATGAGACATTCGAAGAATAAATCAAATTTCTGCTTTAATTTTTCACCTTATGGTTTCACAAGACTTGACATGGCAAAGCCAGGGGCAGGAAACTTCAAAGCTTATAATTTTCCTATTCAAATATGTATGAAAATGTAGTTCAATGATGATTCATCAGTCTCTTGATATATAGGTGAGTGTAAGTGTTTACGGTGGGGAAACTTTTCTAGCTAAACTAATTTCTGTCTAGCAGCTCCTTTCCGGCCCGAGACAGTCTTCTTTACAGCTCCCACTGAGACTAAAAATTGATCAAGGGATGATAGGGTCTTCATGTCATCTGGGGGGAAGTAGCTAGCAGCCTTTCCCATAAGTGATGTGAATAAAAGGGGCAGTGAAGGCCTAGCAACATACCGGTCGCCCAAGAGATCATCCAGGAAACCAAATGCCGCTAAGAAATCAGACCTGTTTGCATTGATTGGAGCAGCAAAATGAGCTGGGATAATTCTCTTGAATCTCCATTCCCGGGCAATTCTATCAATCCAATCCCTGACCTGAAGCATAATAAACACAAAGATAGGGATGATTTAGAATGATTTCATTTCTCTCACCACTGACTCTTATGTGCTAATAAAGGCTGAAAATTCAAATAATTCATCATATACCTTTTGGTCTAATCATTTACAACTCGTAACAGCTTATTGAGTCCAAAGTTGGTGTATAATGATTTTAAACAAAATTGAAACGTCGAAAGAAAGTTCACAGAATCAATTATTTACCATTTCAGGAACTTTGCTGAAGACCAGAGTCTTTACAATAGGGGAAACAATTAACTTTTGAGACATTTGAGCAAAGCTAGCATTAGGTTCCAACAGATTGGATGGGCCGAGAAACAAGATCTGGAGAACCATTCTTTCCCATCCTGCATCAAATGCAACATTTCTTCGCTTTCTTCATGATAAAACCATGTTAACTCCTAAATTGCATCTACATTACACTCAGTACAGTATTGGAATTGTGACTAGAGAACTAAAACCTTTTTGACGGTTCATCTGGTTGTCGACAACCAATTCCTCAGGAACTTCCTTTCCTTTACTCAGAAGTTTTACAGCCAAGCCATTCTTTGCTGATGCTAATAAGGATTCCTTGCTAATACATTCAGGTGGCTTTCTTGGAACAAAAATTACAGCATCTGTTACAAGTAGAGTTCTTGAACGCTTATGGTAGAAAGCAACCTCTACATATGGTCCAATTCCTGAAATAGTGCAGAAGATTTTTTGTTTTGTATCATTATTCCTCTATATGAAGATTTAGTTATAACACAAATAATTCAAATTACCAACTTCTGGCGAGCTTAGAACTTTTTGTTCTATCTCATCAGCCTATGGGGTTGAAAAATCCTCATCTTTTAAGGTTTTGGCACGAAAAATCCCAAAAAACTCGAGTGGCAAATTCAATGGCCAACTCCACTGCCTTGGAGCCACCCATATTTGGGCTTCAGGGAACTTTCTTGAAAATGGGCCAACAAAAATTTTGTGCTCATAAGCAAATGTAGGCAGAACAATGTATTCCACAGGAGCACCCAATTCCTTGACAAGCTGGCAAGAAAGATAAATTGTCAGAAGTACCCAAGTTTAAGCTGAGAACTAAAATAATATGAAAGAAAAAATACAATAAAGATCTGATATGAAAGAAAACTGGTAATGACAACTACGTCTCTATATATTGGCCTGTGTTTCTTTCAGGTCATTCTTGAGCAACTAACTTAAAGGGCTATTGTATGTGCATTTCACAATATTTTTTACTTTTTGAGAGGGAAACTATAGGTTATATTTTCTATTAAAAGCAGGTATATAGTGCTTCCACAATGCCTGTACAAGAAATGCCATCCTGCTGAGTTATTTTCATTAAGGCAAGATGATCAGATCTCCTCCTACAGGTTCTAGATGTAAGGAAGCAGGACTAACAACTAAAGTTGATCTTTTTACATATGATCCATGTATAATATATTCTGCCAATGCCAGAAAGTTTTACATCAAGACAAAAGAAAGAACAGAAAAAAAAAAAAAAATATATATATATATATATATATATATGGCAAAGCTGTAATCTTTATTTTGCCTTTTCTCTTGTCTTGAAACTGCATTCTTTGGTAGTCTAAAAAGGTTCATCTGTTCTTACCCATATGGGGTGCTTCAAAGCCAAAAGTGATTAACCCAGGTAAGAATTGATATATAATAAGCAGAAATGTGGAAATATCTTTCAAATCTTGGACTGCCAATATAATACTGAAAAAAAAAAAAAGAAGATAAGATGAAGCTATCTAATCTTTGAAGACGCTATAAAACATGTGCCTCGTATGCTATGGAAACTAATTGAAATTCACAAGCACTATTATTCTAAATAGAGCTACACTACATGACTCTGTAGTGCCCTCATGAGTAAAATTTGGTAAAGAAGATAAAACCTGAATACACTCCTTGGTTGGAGCAATGGGTGCATGGACCCATAATCCTCCAGATTTGAGTTTGATAACAGTCATTCGAATGTTTGTAGAGATACTGCTGAAGCCTAATGCTTGCTCTTGCTCGAATAGCCATATACAACCCTTAACAGCCTACAGAAGACATAAGTAGAAGAAAAGGGAAGGCTTTATCTAATGAAAAACATAAAACAGAACTTCTAGTAACAATTTTCATTCACATTTAGAATAGACGTACTTTGCAGTAAATTTTTCTCATTCACTTAAAATAACATACTTTGTCTCTTACAGAGTCGCTAGCGAGTTGTCCTACCATCTAACAAAACATTCAATCATGTGGAAATAAAAAATACACTAAAATATTCTTCTTTCTTCTCTTACTGAAATGGCAAGTTAATATACTATCTGACAAGTGACAACACATTTGATTATGTTGAAATCAAATGAACACATCTTTTCCAATTACAAGTCCTATCTTTCTAGGCTGAGTTCTTAGGCCTAGTTCACAACCATGAATCACAGACAGAGAGGTACGTATTTAACTGTTCTGTAATTCAAATTGAATCAACCAACGATACTTGTTTCCGGTTCAAAAACATAACTTGCCCCATCTCCCAACCCATTTCTCTTCCCTGATTAGGAATCTCACTAACAACAAAGTAATTCTCGACCTGTCCACTTGAAACCGCAAACTTTGCCAACTAATGTAAAACAGAAAGTAACAGAGATTGAATTATAGACAAAAGAAAAAGAAGCTCATTACTACAGCGGATCCACATTTTAACAACATTAATACATACTGCATGTACATAACATCACAAACACCAACTTGAAATTCAGGGAATAAAGCGAAGAAACTCAAAATAATGCATCAAACAGTGACAATATCTCTAACAATGCAATTTTCTATAAGATGTCAAATAGAGAGTGAAACCATAAGTTGATAGCTGGAAACTTTAGAGGGCTAATTGTGCAAATCTATGCAGCACGGACACCGACACGGGTACAAATATGGACACGGACACTGGAAAACGAGATTAATAAAAAGAATAGGACACAGACACGCGGAGGAAACGTATAAATATTAAAAATATAGAAGTAAATTTATAAATAAATAAATACAAAAAATATAATTACAAGTTATTATTTTTATACGAATTAAATAAAAATGACATATAATCAAATATATTGAGTAATAATTGGTGTCACATATAAATTTTAGGCTTTCTATAAGGAAAAAAATATGTTTTAACTTAAATAAATGTGTTTCTAATTTGTTGAAAATTACAAAACGTACTCAGGAAGTTTCGCGTCTGTGTCCAATGAGTGTCGGTGTCGGAAACGCGACACGCTATATAATTGAAGTGTTTGTGCTTCATAAGTGTAAATGGTACCAAATATTATCACTTTATTACAATTTCATACCAAATCTTTTAATTGTTGCAATTTGGTACAAAAACTTTTATAAATGTTACAATTTGTAACCTAAATCAAAATTCTAGTAAAAAAAAACTAACATAGCATGTTAATTGGCTGGCGTGGTATACCAGCAAGCTAACACATCATCTTGTTTGACCAAAATTTTGATTTGAGCACCAAATTACAACATTACAAAAAATTTTGATACCAAATTACAACAATTAAAAGGTTTGATGCTATAGTTTGATACCATGTACCAAAAAAAAAAGGTTTGATATCAAATTGTATTTGTATAATTATCCCAAACTTTATACAAGCACAAGGAAAACATCATCTTGTTTGACCCAAATTTTGATTTGAGCACCAAATTACAATATTACAAAAACTTTTGATACCAAATTACAACAATTAAATGGTTTGATGCTATAGTTTGATACCATGTACCCAAAAAAAATGGTTTGATATCAAATTGTATTTGTATAATTATCCCAAACTCTATACAAGCACAAGGAAAACCAATCCTTGATATATATAGAAGGGCAAACCCAACAGGAAGCAGAACTAAAGATCAAAATTATTTTATTTTCAGGGCAATTAGAGATGAAGAAACTAACCTCAGTCCTTATAGTGCGCCTATTGAGGAAAGGACCAAGAGGGAAAGGAAATCCTGTAAAGTTAAGATAAAACCTGCCGCCTGTGGATCTGTTAGTGCTGGTTGTGGTGGGGGTATTGCTTGCTGCGGCCACCGCCAAACTTATGCTATCTCTTCTTTTATTTCTGGGTTTCAATGGCAATAAAATACCCTTCAAGGAACCATCCAAAAAGCCAGAATTGGGTTCTTTTAAGGAGATTAGATTCTGCAAGACTCTGGATTTTGGGGAAGAAATGGTGAAGGTTGCCACCATTTGAGAAACTGTTTAACGTTTTTACAGTAAATCGGATAGTTTAAAATGATTCAAGTCGGGCATAATATTTGAACAGAACCAATTTTCTAGGCTGTGTTTGTGCCACGTGGACTTCTGTCTGTGTTAGATTTTCCCACATGGATTTTTTCTGGAAATTTATCGTGGTTTGCAAATGGCGAGGAGAGAAAGCAATAGAAAGAAAAAGAAAACAATGGAACTTTCCAGCAGTAGAAATCATGAATCCCAATCCAATTTCTGGACCAGAAATTCTTTTGGACCTTCGAATTCAACCCACAAATCAGTCACATACAACCTTACTGGCTTACTGCATTCACCAATTAAGGTTTATAATCTGATACTGCCAACATTATACCAATCAGCTGATAACCAACAAAGCACACCCAAAAGATTTGTAGAATCACTTCACACCATGTTTGATTCAAATACACACCATGAAACTCATTTCATTAGTACCCAAAGAGTTTATTTGTAAATAAACTAATAAAGTATTTTTTTTTTTAAAGATAAAATTTTGTTTGATATATTCCATTAGAATTTTAAAAGATTTTAATATATTTAAAAAGTATTCAATTATAATTTAAAAAGATTTTATAAATATTAAAAGGTGTTTAATTAGATTTTATAAAAACTTAAAAAGAATTTATAAAAATAACGTGATATTCAATTAATATTTATAAAAATTCTATAAAAGTAATGTAGTATTTAAAAAGTTACTAATTTTTATAAATATCAGAATTTTGTATAATTTTAAAGATTTTTCGTATGTTTTTATAATACAAAATTCTTGTCTTTCTTTCAACAATTTTATTTTCACTTTTTCATAAAAAAACCACAAGAGAAGGAAGAAAAGATTCATACGAAGGTAATGATACTATTTCTCGAATATCTCAACTGAATGCATCAGTTTATAAACTAATGAATTATCTTACCATTTCTTTTTTTGTTTATTTTCTGAAAGTTATTGTTTTCCATGGTATAAATGTTGGTATCATCTCAATTTGTATTAGAAATATGAAATGTGTGAAACTTGTAACCACCTTCGATTGAGTGCTATTTCTTCATTATTTTAATCGATAGCTCTATTATATTGTTTATTTTAAAATTTTATTTTTATTGTATAAAAAATATAAATTTATGATTAAAATATGTATTTATCTAAATAAATAAATTTTGGTCAATATCAATGAATGTTCATAGATGTCTATAAAAATTCTACAAAATAAAGTTTATAAAAATTGTTGATAAATTTATAAATTATGCAAAAGTTATTAAAAGTTTATAAACTTTACAAAAGTCATTAACTTAAAAAAAAAAAAGTATACAAATATTTTTTAAAATCCTAATTGAATACAACCATGTAATACTCTCTCCATTTTGTTCTATTTGTTATTTAAAGTTTTTTCACAAAAATTAAAAATGTCATTAATATGCATATTATAGGTATAAAATAACTATATTACTCTCTTTTAGAAAAACTAAAAGTAATTAATTGAGAACACTTACATTAAAACCTAAAAAGGAGTAAAATTAGAAAGAAATAGTTTATTTTTTATTAGTAATGTAAAATATCAATTAGAATGAAATAAATTTTATTTTATTATATGACAAATAGAATGAAACGGAGGAAATATATGATATATTAAATACAAAATTCATTTCTAACAAAATATGTTTCATATTTTATGTAAAATTCAACTTAATAAGTTATTTTTCAAAAAATATCTGTTTATATTTATTTTCCTTTCCTAACACTACTTCTAGTCTTCTACCATACCACACCTCCTTCTCCTAGCTACACCTTCTTTTTCTCCTTTACTGCCTTAAAATCCTGCTCCACTCTTCAAATTTTTATCTTTACCAACTATTCTATCACCCAAATTCAAAAAAAAACTCTAAAATCATTTTACCCTAAATGGATCTAGCAGTGTTAGCGATTAGGGATAGGTTTCATGGTTGCTGATTTCGATGTGGTTAGAATAGATGAGGATGGGAGATGGTGAGACTATGTTGAGAATCAACCAATTTTCATAAATCACAGATCACCATGGAATAGCTTCAGTACGTGAAATTTGATTATCAACGACGATGACTTTAGAGCGTTATTTTCTTGATTCAAGATGCTAGCTTTTTTCCCTTTTTAGTATAATACTTTAGTTATTCTATAGGTAAAAACATTCTGATATTTTTCTTGAATTCCAATTTACATTTTCATGTTCTTGGTGACTAGTAAGGATTAGCATTAATAGAGCAAAATAAAAAGAGAAGAATCATCCATTGTTCTCATCCACAAATAGCACCAAACTCAGGATGTAGACAATCTGATGGTGAACATTTTCTGAACAGATATTGTATTGCTTCACTAGATACCAAAATACACATTAGAATTACAGACGTCTTTGGAATGCTCTAGTTCTGCTAAGGTTTTCAGCATAGCAATCTCAATTCTCAAAACACTACAGTAACAACAGAGCCCATTAACAAAATATATAGTTATCAAACCACATGTTGGCCCTGATTTGCCAACAAAAATTCCAGCTACAACACGCAGCCGTGAGCCCAGCAAAATTCCAAAGCAGCTAATGCGCTCCTAAACATGAACGCTATTAGAGAGCGTGCAACCTGGAAGCCAAAGAATCAAGACAGCCTTGAAAATCGGAATGTCGTCAAGTTACAAGTTCGTGGCATCTATAATATTTACAATGTTCAAGGACTGATTGCATATCAAGTGACAATTTCTCTGACAAGCCAATCCAAACTAGGATAAGCAAAGTAGAGTATAAGAAATGAAGGGATAGCAAATAGAACAGTAATAAGAATGTACAGGGCTAAAATGGCTGCACTTGCGGGTATAGCATATAAGATGATCAGAAGGAATATAATAACCAAAGGAAACTTGGCTGTCAGATGAACAAAGAAAATCAGTGACTTCTGAAGAGAAGAACGAATTCTTCCCAGATTGAGGAAAGAGCTGCCATGGTTATTGTCATGGTTTGCTCTCAACGACTCTTGCTGATGTCCCCTCCTGGGGTTACTGCGACTTAGCTGATTTCCTGGGGTTAAATTGCTGTTTGACCGGATAGGTTGATGATCTTCACAGAAGGAATTCTGACATTTATGTCCATCATCATCATTCTTACTCTCAACCATCCAGAGTAGAAAGTAATTCTTGCGAGGAAATTTCAAATTGCCTCTATGGACAAGGCGGAAGGATAAGAAATTGCACCATGGACAGGAAATAAAGAGGGGCAGTTGAATAGGTAATGTGGGGAATTTCACAACAGCCCATTGAAGTCCTAGGATGCAATTTTTACAAAGGGTATGACCACACCATAAAACATAAGGCACATTTTCCACAATATTGAAGGATTCCCAGCATATTGGGCACTCAAGGCCTTCTTCTCTGCTAACAACAGAAGACACCTCATCATCTGAGCATTCTGAAGCAGCTTGAGCTATCATTGGGGTGCTTTTCAAACCAACATTTCCAGTAACACGCTTGGATGCAAAACTCCACATTTTGTTATCAGACACTACTAAAGCAATATCACATGCTATGGCTATGGAAACTTAACCAGCAAGTGGGCATCACTAACATCAACTCATACCTTAAGGCTTAAGGGTCTTACTGAACACATCAGCTCCATTAAAAATTTTACCAAGCAAAGCACCTGAAAGAAAAACAAAAGTAAAAATAAGAATCAAACTGATTCCATCATAAATAAGGCCATCAAGTTTATTCTGTTTTTTTCCTATAAAATAATATGATAATGAATAATGCATTATAATATCAAACTAGTTACGTATTTAATTCTAACAATAGTAGAGAACTTGTAAAATTAATAAATGGAGAATAGAATCAATTGATTGGTAACAATAAGGAAAAGAAAGCCAATATACACAAATATTGACCTAGTGATGCAGAAGTCTTTGCACAAGACAATACATCAACTACAGCAACCAAAACACAAAAAAGAAAAATGGCAAGCGATGTTCACCAAAAGAATAAAATTGAGAGTTTATTTGTTTAAACATACTGTTTTTTCAATGTTTGTCTTTAAGTTGAGAAAATTCATATATCCTTAGAAAATTTTCAAATGACATGTTAAATATGACATAGAAAGAATAAACAAGTATCAAATGAATATAATGAAATGCAGATATAAATGGATGTCAAATTGTCAATATAGCAAAATGCAATTCGTGAAAGTGCATATGATGCATGGAGTGGACCATAGACTAAAGGTTTAGGTTCAGCAGACATATACAATGTGGTTAATATAAAATCTAATCATAAAACAGAAATGCTGCAATACCTACTTATGGCCTGTAATTCTGATATGAACTTGGGGAGAACCACACCCCAAAGGCTAGCTCAAGGGATTGGAGAGCCCAAAATCCATATAAACTCCACATTACTTTCTTAATTTTTCTGATGTGAGATTCAAGTCTTATACCTTGCAAGTGGGATTATAATAATCCACCATGCTCCACAGCTTGGCGCCCACGGAAGCTAGGTGTGCGCTTGGTCTTTCCTAATTTCTAGTTGTGCGCTAAGTCTTTCCCAATTTCAAGCGAACACTGCTATGCCGGCGTTACTACCTGCACCGCACGATTGCACTGGGAGACATGATGGATGACTCTGATACCATTTGATATGAACTCAGGGACAACCACACCCCCAAAGCTAGCTTAAGAGATTGGAGAACCCTAAATTCATATAAATCTCACGTCACTTTCTTAGTTTTTAGTTATTCTGACGTGGGATTCAAGTCTCATACCTTGCAAGTGGGATCATAACAAATTCCCAACTTTCCTAAGTATAAACGGTAAATAAAGAAAAAGTCCCAATTTCAAACACATTTATAATTTTTAAAGAATCATAATGCACCCAATATGGCATGGGTTAACAGTAAAAAGAAATCTGAGTTTTCAAAATTGCTGATTGAGCCAATCGAATAGCCATAGCAAACTTGTCAATAAACATAAACCTTAAAAACAAAGAAATCGGATTCTATAATCATTTCAATCAGTACTCATTTCAATAAAACTCAAGAGCCCAACTTTTTTCTTCATTTGTTCCTTTTTAGCTTTTCATATATCGAAACCTCAGATAAAACAAAAATCAAGAATTTATAAACTCAAGAAACAATCCACATCAATCCCTACTTTTCCAAATCCCAAAACTAATCCACAAGAACACTAATATATGTTATTATAACCAACGATCCATGTAAATCTAAGCTTGATTTGCGTAAAATTAACACGGAAATAAAGCTAAGAACTTCAAGATCAATGAAAATCAACTTACCAGTTACACTTTGATTTATCGAGAGAGAACTTAAAAATAAAAAATAAAAAAAGTCGAGTGATTCAAACGAGACGCAACACTCTCTTTCTCTCTAACTCCCCATCTACCAGTCTCCGTCTCCCTCTCTCTTGGTAAGAAATCTAAGAATGGAAAAATTCTTAGTTTATTGGGGCTTTTGGTGGGATATTGTGCAACAGATTGAACGCTGCGACTGAGTGAGCAACGGGCCGTGAGAACTTTGCTGTGGTCCACGTGGCATTCTTTTGTTGGACAGATTGTAATTGTGATGAATCGTTTTTTTTTTTATAAAAAAAATGCTACTTAACCTATCATTTTCTATCTTAATTTATTCTAATTAAAATAAAATATTTATATTTCATCTATTTATTTATTTTACTATAATTCATTTTAGAAATACAAATATTTTATTCTAATAGGATATATTTCTCTTGTGTTTTACACTAATTAACATTGTGGCCATATTCACGTTGGCTGAATTAGGTATTGATTGTTGATTTCATTCGAAATATTATCAGATCATACCTTTTTTAAAGAAATTATCAGATAATATTTAATTAACAATTAAATTCTAATATGATGGTTAAATTCCATAATATAAGGAATTATGACATATTAAAAAAATTATGAGTTACATTCAATTAAATTGATAGAATATAAGCTCATCCTAATAGTTTTTTTATTTTTCTTCTTATTTATATTTAGAAATTTTATATTATTTGACAATTTTTTTATCATTCTCCTTATTTATTTCACTCTCTAAAAATTATATTATTCATTCTCAAATTTAAGAGCAATAAAAAACTCTTTAGCAATAATTTATTATTTCTCTTTTATTTTTTTCTTTTCTCTTTTTTTTTTATCTTACTCTCTCTCTCTTTAATTTTTCTAGATAGTTTTATTAATAAAAATTAAAAAATAAAGTAAAATTAAAAATGAAATAAGAATCATTATTGTGATGCTATGAAAAAATGACTACACATATTGTGTTAATCATGACTTATTTAGCCTTGTAATAACAAAAATCAAAATCAAAATTCAAAAACATCATCGAAATAATTAATACTAATAATACATGCTAATGACATAATTATTTGGAAGCCAAAATTAGTTCAGTAATTAAGGATCAATTTAGCCCAGTTTATTAATTAAAAGAACTAAATCAGTAATTGAAAAATAGATTTGAACATCTCATTTAATTGAATCGATTTTATGATTTACATAATTAATTTTTTTTTTTTACATAATGTTGTAGAGAGTAATGAATTTATGACCTTCCACATTTGTTATAACTATTTTACAGTAACAGCCCCAATTTCATGACTATTACATAATAAATTATTAATTCTAAATTCAGAATCCATCTTATTAAATTGAACCGATTTGATAATTTCCCAAAAGAACATCTGCTTTCAAAATGTAATTCAGTCCAAGAGTTGGTCAAATCATATGCATTCTGCTCACTATGGCAAGTGAGCAAATTACATTTACTCAAGGTGGTCATGTGGCCTTAGTGACATAAACACAACAGCATATCGGCGAAGCAAGTGCTGAATGTTACCATTGATAGCAACAGGAATCACTAGACCTCTGGTCCTCAACCTGTATCTTCGCCAAGCAAATTGTATGTTCACAGCTGCCCATGTTCGCCAATTCGACGAGTAATATCGCAGCGTTCGCTTAAGCCTTTGGCTAGCGAATGTGTATCTGAAGTGATCAGTCATATATCTAAGATGGTCTGCATCCAGACCAAATACTTCTGTTGACTCAATGCAGAAAAATGTGGCGGATGAGAGCGGAAGCCGGTCTATGAATGGGCGGCGAAGGCACCAGCAGAGCAATTCATCCCCAATAAATCCTCCAGGCTCAACCACACTCGTTGCTGACATGCCTTCGCTAAGTCTTTGGCTACGTTGCACTCTTCCACGCACTATGAAATACATTCTCCGGACAGGATCTCCTTCTCTTATTATCTGTATCCAGTAAAAAAAATATCACAATTATTTTTCTTGGTTTAAACCATTCAAGAGCCCACTGGACTATGCAAGCTCTTAAAGAGGCAAAACACTCCTCTTAAGTCTTAAAAGTATTTCATACGAAGATTCGAACTTAAAATCTCTAGTTAATGGAAAATATGATTAGTACCTTTTCGCCCTTACAGAAGATAAGAGGTTTGACCCGATCGCAGATATTGTCAAGGATAAGATCATCCAGATTGTCAAACAAAGGTGCCTGAGCAGTGGAATTTGGATTTGAAACATATTGGTAAACTGGTAAGAAATAAGATTGGCAGGGTGTTAAACCTTACCTTTTTTATGAGATCAAAGCAAAGAAATCTCTTAATATCACGCCTTAATCCTTCAGGCAATTCTTCCAACCATTTAATCTCGTCTTCACCTCCCATGACTGCCCATCTTTGCCTGTCGAAATGTCTCACTCTTCTTCTCAAATTAGATGGCAATTGCCTTCTACTCATCCACCATTCTATGTCTCGCCTTTTTAACTGCATGTCTTTGTTCTTTGCCAATATCACTGACAGAAATACCTGTAAAGACCGGTAACACTTCATTGCTTGAACTATGATTTATGCCAGTGCGAAATCAAACAATTGGGTATTAAATTTGATCACCTGTATATTCCCAACCATTAAAGTGAAGAGAGTCAAGCCACATAGCACAATGAATATACTGAACATTACTTCTACCATGTTACTTGTAGGAGCGAGCTCGTTCCCAACAGAGCTGTCAAGTCAGCATGATTATCTTATAAGAAATAATAAGGCAATGAGGTCTAGTAGGCAAGAAAAAACCTGAGAGATATATCACCTGAGGTTCAACAAGCCCCAGAAGATGGGGTAAAGTATTCTGACTGGGAGAGAATTTCCAGTAACAACTAGAAGTCCCTCTGCATAGATCCCGTGATTAAAAGGACCTTCATCATTCAAGCACATAGGCTTTGCAATCATTTTGGAGCTGTTGCCACATGGGTTTCCAAATTTGTCTTCAGGATACATAAACTGATAACAAACACCCTCAGAACAAGACATGGAGAGCTTGCAGTTTCCATTTCTTTCACATTGTTTCTTGAGACAGGACACAACACTTTGAGTAGCAAGAACATACCAGCAGCCTCCAATAACCTTAATTTAAGTATGATTGATTAAAGCTTCCAAATTAGTTTCTGATCATGATAATGGAGATTTGAAGAAGAAAAGTAAGCAATTAATTAAGCAGATAGACTAACATGTGAGGCAATCAGATAGGCAATAAGGTTAAGACCAAAGCCCCACCAAACGGTGCCAAAGATGTAACCTGTGACCTTTCTCATTCTGCTCATCAAGCAAAAGCTGTGGTAGAGCTTAGGCACGAATTGAAACAAGAAAGTTAGCAGTAATATTGTTAATACCAGATTAAGCTTCTCTTCTATGACCAATTTTGGGACCATCAACCAAAATATTGTCTGCAAAGGAAAGAAATATTAAATTAGAATACATAGCTTCTTAACCAAACAAGAAGCAACCAAGAATCTCAAATTCTCAACTTGTTATTAGAGGAGAATGTAAGATCATTATTTATTTTTATTTACTAGATATGTAAATTCTGCATTACAAAATTGCCCATCTCTTTGTTGTTATTAATCATAATATATTTAATTAAATATCTAAATGGTAACTTATTTCAAATGATAAGTTTTTTTAGTTCATTAGGAGGTTCAGTGTACAGTGTGAGCTATTAGAAGGTTCAGTGGACGATATGAGCTCCATAACATGAGTAGTATTTCTCTTGTATTTACTATAAATGTAATAAATTCCTATATATATTGGTGGATACTAGCAAGAGATTTAAATTCGAGATCTGTCCAATTCTCACAATTGAAAACAACAATTAAGCCTCTCCTAATATAAGTAATAAAAGTTCTTTGATTGTTTTTAACCACCACCTATAAGGATAGAAGTTTATAAGAAAATAAAAATTAATTATCAAATCACACCGGCTGCTCTAATATTGCTAAAGCTAAAATAAGAGCCAGTTCACACTCTCTTTTTTCTTTTTGCTTTACAGATTTTGAAAGACAAAACCATTTTTATGTGATCTATCCACCAATGACTACGAACAAGCTGTTTGTTCTTGTCATAAAAAGAAGATGTCATGCCCACTTTTTTAAAATAAAAAGACAAAAAGGAACTAGCAAAATTTAAACTTTTTATTGGTGAGAATTGAAAAAAAGTCTCCAAGTAAGAGTTTATTCACTAACATCATCAGTCTTTTTTTAGAGCGTTCCAATGTGCTTTTATTTGAACTTTTTCTTTATTTTAAAGTGTGAATTTATAAAAAAAAAATTTCAATAAATTTTTTATTTTTAAGATTTAGAAAAGAAAGTGAATTTGTCATCATCAGTTTTTTTTAGAGCATTCCAATATGATTTTTATTTGAACTTTTTATTCATTTTAAAAAGTAAATCTACAAAAAGAATTTTCAATAAACTTTTTATTTTTAAAATTTATAAAAGAGAGTGAGTTTAATTATCAATATCTATAGAATTAAATTTACTATGTACTCTATATGTCATTTAAAGCATACAAACTTTATATGTATATTACATATTCTATCTTTTTATTAGTGTATTACTTTTCTTTTTTCTAATAATAAAAACAATTTATTTTTTTATAAATATTAATTTATCCAAAGAATAAAATAAAAATATAAAAAAAGTCTATTGCACTTATAAAAAAAAATTTATTAAAAGTATCTTAAAATACTCTTTGTTACTGTTTGGATTGAAAAAATTTAAAATCCATAGATTTTATAAAATCCATAAATTGTAAAATTCATAGATTATGATAATTTTATTGTTTGATTTGACTATAAAATGCATGAATTTATGATGTAATTTCTCTTATACTCATATTTAGTTCAATTACTATAATTCATGGATTTAAAAATTAATTTATAATTTTATCCTTTATTAAATATTGATAATTTATTATTAATTAAGCATATATACTTAAAAAAAATTTATTCCATTATATACTTAAAAATTTTTAAAATAAGATTAGTTATTTTAAGAGTAAGTTATTATATGTTATAATGTTTAATTACATTGTTAAAAAATATTTTTAATAATAATAATAATAAAGCAATTAGTTAAAATTAAAAAAATAATTTTTACTTTTTTAAAAAGTTTTGGAATATTATAATTTATTATGGACAATTTTGGAATAAAAAAAATCTAGTAACAATCCCTCATTGATCAAAATTTATAGATTTTGAAATTTTTCCACCTAGGAGTGGGAAATTAAATCTTTAAAAATAAAAAATTTTAATGGTAGATTTTAAAATTTTTTAATCAAACAATAAATTTGATATAAATTCATTGTTTGTTCAAAATCTTTCATTTAGAATTTCTCAATTCAAATATAACATTTATTCTATTAAAAAGTATTATTGAAAATGGTGTTAAAAAATAAATATAAAGAATTAGAGTTAAAAAAAATAAATAATAAATAATATTGTGACAGAAAGAACCTGTGGAAATGGGAGAAGGACGAAAACATCAAGCCAGAATCCCTTTAGGGACCTGACATAATGAGAAGCGATAGCACGTGCATCCCACACGAGTTTCCCACACCCAAACACCAGAGACTTCTTTGACACGTAAGCCAACCGGAACTGCAACCAGAGGTGCCACAGCTGCATGGCGTCCAAGCAGCTTCTCGCGACGGTGACTGCGGCCGCCACCCCTTCATCGATATACAAGCATGGGGCCCCACCCTTCCCTATCGATAGGGTCAAGGCGTAGAAGAAAAGAGGATCAACGGCCAAAGATATCCCACGTGCCAATAAGAACACCCGGTTCCACCACTGGACCCACTGAGTCCGCGGGTCCAGAACAGACCCGAATGGATCCGAATACCGGTGGGCTGCTTTCCGGGTTGGGTTGAAAGAGATGGGTACAAGAGAGGACCCGGCCGAGGCTTGCCAATGGGGTTGATGACTGCTACTGTCACAGCTGGTTGAGTGAAAGACAGGGACACCCACCTGAGTACAAGCGTAACACTCGGTGGAGTCTAAAACGGTGCCGTAGCTCTCATTGTAATGGTCACTATCACTCTGTCTTCTGCTCCTCCTTCCTCGCCGAAGCCACCTGATGATTTATATCACCAAATGCAATGAGTAATTAAATAGCGTGATAATATGTAATTTAAGAAAAAAAAATGCAGATATTGTCGTATCCTGAGTGATCAGTAGTGTGAACTCTCAAGTTTTAAAGCAGTGATATAATAAAGTAAAATAAAAAAGAAAGGTAATAAAATTTGACCTGGAGAGAGCGAAGGGAAGAAAGGATGGCATGGATGGAAGGGAAGAGATCAAGGCATGCATGCAAAAGAAGAAGAAGAAGAAGAAGAAGAAGAAGAAGAAGGAGAAGGAGAATATAAGAAGCAGAAGGAAGAATATGTCAGTTAATTAATGCATGAAAATGCAGCAATGGCAAGCTAATGGAAAGAGAGAAAAAGAAAGAGAAAGCTTTAAAAGTGAGTTTGGTGTTATAAAGTTTTGAGATTGGCTGATTTTTGGAGTCATGTGACTAGTGACAGTGAGTTGGATTTCGATCCGTTTTATTTTACTTTTTACATTTTATATTAATAAATATATCAATTCACATACATTTTAACATAATATGCTGCTACCATCTGGCTAAAATTGTGACATTTTTTTAATTTAAACCTTCATCTTATATGGGTCAATATTAGAAAAATATTTTTTTTAAATTATATTTTAAATTTTTAAAATTATTTTTAATAAAAACAGATAAATAGATTTTTTTCTAAAAATTTATAAATTTTTTTAAAAAAAATAGCCAATTAATGCCTATTTAGAATTGAGTTTCGGAAAAATGTTTTTTAGAAAACAATTTTGATATTTTTAATTTTTTTTTTTTTGAAAATTGATTTTGGTAGAAACAAACAGTTTATAAAAAATTTTAAAAAT